>JAHIAM010006335.1:0-44713 GCA_021605205.1 Aegilops longissima | reverse complement strand
CATAACTAATTCACCCGAACTCCGATTTTGACGTTTTTAGCTCGCTTTGAAGCTATTGACATCCCCTTCCAACAAAAATACCACCAACACAATTTGACTCCATCAAATTTTTGAAAATTTGGCAAGTTTGCCTAGGCCCTCCACCATATCATCCGTGATAGCCTCCACCGACTTCCGCAACCTCCAACCAATTTTGTTCCTCATGGTTGTTTGAGTAGTGATTCGAGTCTCCTAAGGTGTTTCGCCACTTAGGGACGATTGCTTCTTCATCAACCACCACCACCACTTCCACATAACTTTGCCCACCATACACTTCAACCAACCCAACTTAACCCAATTGTTGATTGAGCTTTTCGAGTTGTGGCTTGTGTCTCCTAAGGTGTTTCGCTACTTAGGACGGCAACTTCAACTCCGACACGCAGTATAGCCCATCATTCCACTTCCGCATTGCCAAGTGCAAACCACCACCGCATTCCCGCTACCACCATTTTGACATTTGTCATTTGAGATTTTGAGTTCATGGTTTTTTCCGCTTCCTAAGGTGTTTCGCCACTTAGGGACAATTCTCCATCTTCTTGGTATCTACATCAAGAACACCGCCACTCATCATCGCAGCGACGGTAACCTCGATTTACACCATTGTATACTCCCTTGCAATTGCATTGTTAACCCCTAGCCCATTTTTATGCCACTTGCCTATCGAGACTAGCCATTTGAGTATTGCCCGCAACGCTATTTGTGCACATTAGTGATCACACCATCCATTGCATACACACCATATCATATTGGTATCATATCTTGTGTCACAAGTTTGTTCCTGATATACACAATTGCTATCTTGGTTTGTGCATTGTGCAAAGTGGCCATACATAGAAAAAAGAGAATAAGCTTTTAAGCAAAAGAAAGAGAGCAAAGAGCTTGTAAGTGCCATAGCATCATACCATATTGCATATAAGATTGTCATATCCGATCATCTTGGATCATCTTGAGAGAAACACCGAACCATACATACATAGCATACTTGGGATAGAAGTTTATCCATTTTGCATCTTATAGGTTGTGCACAAGTGTCGATCCGCCTATTGAGCAATCGTAAGCTGCCTCTCTTGAGTTGTGCAACACGAGCATTTTGGTGGATTCCACATTTTGAGCTCATTCCTTGGTTGCACGGCCCCATTTATCTATCCGTGTGTGTGTTTCCGTGTGCCATTCTTTTGCTATTGGTCCATTTGTTTCACTTATGAATTTGTGAATCTCTTTCAACATTATTGACTCTTGCTAACATTTTGCATTAAATTTTGTGCCACTATCCTCACCGAGCTCCTCCATAAGCTTTACTTGTGTAGGTGTGAGAACCGACAAGGATTGGTACCAATAGTGCTATTTCATTGTCCGCATTTGAGTGAACTTGATTCATTTTCAACATCGGTCAAGGTACATTGGTATAAGTTCTTCTTTCTCCCACTCATATTTGCTCGAGTCTTGTGATGGATAGGCAAGGCATTTCATCTCCGGTCTACAACAACAACGACGGCGTGAACAACTACATCACCAAAGCGCCTCTTCGATCTACAACGACAAGTGCAAGGCACAAGCAAGATTGCGAGAGCGCATCGAGAACATCTCCATCAACATTCATCACTCAAGCAAGGAGAAGGGACTACTTCGACAAGAAGCTTGCCGCACACAAAGAGGAGCAAGATGCAAGGATGGAGGAGATTCGGCCTTGATCAAGTCTTCTTCCCTTCACATCTTCAAGGCGGCGATATTCAAGCCACAAGTCTTCGAGCGAAAAAGATGCAAGTGCAAATCGTCTCGCCCACATCTACATGGCGACCACCATCACGCTCGTGATCAACATCGCCATGAAGGGAAAGTCACCTCCAAGCATCATGTGCACGACGACGATGAACGACATCTACTACGAGCTCAAGCACGACAACGACATCATCTTCATGAAGATGCTCCACAAGCGCAAATGCACAAGTCCCAACACGCCAAGTCGAAGCTTCATAAGCACAAGAGAAGATCACGAGACGAGCACCACCAAGACGGTGCTACGGCTACATCAACCACTTTGGCATCTTCGCCAAGTGTTCTCAAGGCATCTTCGCTTTTGACATACGGCATCTTCGCTTACTTCCCACGATTCGCCCACATCGACTTCATCAAGTCCAAGGCGACTCACCACGAAGCGAGGGCGACACTTCCATCTTCGAAGCCCTCAAGGAAGATGGTCGAGCATGGGACATTCCTTCGGTCATGGAGACGAGCCACGAGGTGCCACATCATATGGGCCTCCCACACCAAGACGGTGACAAGACGGTCGAGCAAGGGCCATCCCCTTCGACCACGGCGACGAGCGCGAACCTCTTCAACAACATGAAGACGACACCCACATTGGACTCATACTCCGAGTCAAGCCACGCGACTGCACAGATGGAGACATTTGCACCTACATCTCTCCGACACCCACATATGTCGAGATGCCCCAATTGCCATGTGAGGAGAGCCACCACCCCATGAGTGACATGAGTGACTCCACCATACGTGACATTGAGAGCATTTCCTATGAGAGGATGAGTGTGACCACCACTAGCCCCACACATGAGAGCATGCCACACATCCTAGGTGAGGTTGAGCGCCATTTGAGTGACTCCACCCACCATACGAGAGAGAGCATCCTTAAGGGAGTGAGTGAGCCACAACACTTAGTGAGTGAGGTAGTTGACACGGCACATGAGGCCACTATGATTTCTAACGACTTAACCTCTACTCCTAGTGTGTTTTCTTCTTTGGTGCTAGGTCTCCTACATGACGACATGCCTATCCTCGACGAGTCCAACCCTACAATGGAGACGACGATGGCCATGGTGGACGATGATACACCCCCCACATGGTTCCATCAACATGAAGATGACAACGAATCGATCGTTGACACCTCACCTACAACACATGAGCGACGCCCAAAGGTAACATAGGTGATGGTGCTTCTCTTGTCCCACTAGTGGACTCTCTTGACTTCGATTGTTCCCATGATGTTGACCCACCTATTACCATGCTTCATGCTAGTGAAACTTCTTCATGCCTTGAATTACCTATTTATGATGAATATGATGATGAGCATGTTGAGTTGCCTAGTTGTGATGCTATGTCCATAGGACATCTTGTGAAAATTTTATTGGTCACTTCATGTTTGACAATCCATTGAACTTGTCATATGCTATGAGTGAGATCTCCCATATTGCATCATTTGAATCTCAACATAGTAACTATGCATGCCCCATTAAAATAAATCCCATTTGCACTTATGGCATAGATGACGAGATGATGGTCATTGGCTTTTGCTTTTCTTGTGATGATATTGCAATGCTTCCTTTACATGATTTGCGCAATTCATCTACTATGTCATGCCATGATCACATTGAACCAAATATGCATTGTTGTGGATGTTGTCAATATTCTCCATGTGATGTTTCCATTAATGCTCATGAGGACACCCCCATAGTTTCCTCATACATATTCGGAGATTTTGATTCATCCCATACTTTGCATTATTCCCATAATTGCGTGCACCATATGCTTCCCATGAATAACAATGCTCTACATAATTCTCATGATGCATTACACAATTTGAGTCTCCATTATGCTATACATAATAACAAACCTCTCATGATGGATGACATGTTTCTATATCACGATCTCATTTATTTGAGCATTGATATTTTGTGCTAACCGACACATGCATGTGCAAGATCATGATGGATGATGTACATCTACCACGCACACACAATTTTTCCTTTGTCTTTGTTTTGTGTAGGTACTCACATACACTCGCCAACATCTCAATCCCATGAGTTGACTAAACGAGCTCTTGAGAGCAACGATGCTTTGGGATCCCGTGGACTATCCTTACCACCGCTTC
The DNA here is from genome assembly GCA_021605205.1 of Aegilops longissima. Taxonomy (NCBI): domain Eukaryota; kingdom Viridiplantae; phylum Streptophyta; class Magnoliopsida; order Poales; family Poaceae; genus Aegilops; species Aegilops longissima. The sequence continues at coordinate 40,788 of JAHIAM010006335.1, read as the reverse complement.
CTTCGCAAAGGACTACGCAGATCTCTTCTACTTGGCTCTCACACGGCTATGGGCTATTTACCACTTGTTACCTTATGCCCATTCTATCGTGTTCACTTTGCATGTTATGCTTGCTTCTATGCCTTTGCCATGCAATTGTGACCCTTGCTTGCATATACCCATGATTCACCATTATGCTACTCCTATGTGTATTTGCATGCTTGGTGGAGATCCTTGTTGCTTTTGCCATGTTTATCATGTGCCCCATGCTATTGTTGATTGTTGTGTTGGGAGAGTAATGATGTCCCATTGCTATTTACATATGGCCTCTCGCCAATACATTGATGATAATTTTCTCATATCTTGCTTTCATGCTTGTGCTATGCCATGTGAATTATCCATGCCCACTATTTGCACACATGACATGCTTGCCTTGATTCCATCTAGTATGTTGCATCTTCGCACTACTAGCTTGCTTGACTTGATCGCTATGATTGCTTGCTATGTTGCATCACCCATGTTCCACTATTACTCGCTTGGGTTGATGACATATATGTTCATGCCTCTCACATGATATATCTTGATAAGTGTCTCTTGTGTCCATTAGTTTCTCTCTCATATCCACTTGTATTGAGTGCAACCATACTATGCTTATTGATCTTGGAGACTTTGACACTTTACTTGTGATGCATGCTTGTTTACTTGAGCCTATTGTATTTGGTTGTTCTAGCATCATATGCCTCCATACTATGAAATGCTCCCTTGTACTTTCTTATGATGAGCATGATGCATACACTTGTTGGGTATCTTACCACACCTAATGATAGGTTTCGACTTCTCGCTAACCTCATTTGTTTTTCCGAGTGTTTGTCATGTTCTTTAGTTTTGAAGGATTCACAAGGCATTACCATCATGAGACATATTGGTTATGTGAAGGCATACACGATGTGCGTACACCAACATTTTCGACATCCTCATAAAGGTGAACTCCTTCTCTTGAGCCATCCTCAAGTTTGCATATTGATGGGTCACTCTTTCATTGTTGTTTCTTTCTTGTTGCCTACATGTTACATCTATTGAACGGAGGAGCGACATTGAGATTGGCTCTTGGACCTTTACATTGAGGAGCGCCAGACTTATTGGATGCACCTTCGTTTTCCACTCTTGCCACAACATCGAGCATTGGTATACCGACACCTCCATATTTGTTGATTGTGCTCATACTCATGCTCGATGGACATATCATACTCACCACAAATTTGCACCCTATGCATGGATTGACACACATTATGATTGTCTTGTTGCACCTCTTCCCATGTCATCCATGATATATAAACTTGTGCATTTTCTTAGCAAATTTGTTGTGATCTTTCTTGATGGCATCTTCATACATAATGATCACATTACCTATCATCACTTGCATGATATCATACACATGTTGAGCATCCATTGCCATATTCATGCTATTGATAAACCGTCTCACTATGATGTCACTTTGCACCGTGGTTGCATTCATCATATTCACAACACCTTTGTGTGCACAATGATTGCATTTCCTCCCATGAATGCTTTGCATACCATTCTAGATCATCTTGATAAGCTTCATGCGCTTTGTCACAACCAATCTTGCCACACGGACTCATTCTTACATGATGGACACTTTGTGTGCGCTAACCATTGTATTCCCGAGTGTTTCTTGTGTTTGCTCTTTTGCATGTCTATCACTCCGCGACACCTTGACTACTTGGATTGCGCCATGTCTTCAACTTCGTCCAACTACAAGTCCGCTCACGACAACCGCTCCCATGGTGATGAGGATCACGATCCGAGGTCGGATCTTTCCCAAGGGAGGGGAGATGATACGAGCATCCCACGCTCATCACCATGTACACTCCGACTACTCTCCAAACCCCAAGTGGACATATGACGAGACTCTAACAAACGCCATTGGACACAAGGTGAACTCGCCCTCTCCAACCTTCACTTCCCACATGTGAGACATGGTTACTACTCAAATATATGTGCTATGCATGACCAGGAACAAGGAGGAAGACCATGGACAAGACGGCGAGGACACCAAGTATAAGGACCAAGAGAGGAAGCTGGCCGGTTATAGCGCCGAACGTCCGACCAGACCGGACGTCTGACGACTCCCAGTTCGGACGATCGCCCTCCGGACGTCTGCATTTCAGCGACCACCGAATCTGAAATCTGGACATCCGAAGATCATCGGACGTCCGGACCTCATGAGCCTCCGGACGATCACCCTCCGGACGTCTGATCAAGCATGCCCGAAGCCGAATCCACGGACGTCTCAAGAGCACCGGACGTCCGGACTTTCCGAGCCTCCGGACGACGGAACCTCCGGACGTCCGACGCCTGTCCACAAGACAAAGGTGTTGGGCCGCAGCCCATGTACCCCTTCACTTACCCCTTCGCGCCCATAACTATATATACTCCTCCACCTCCTCCTAGGGAGGGTTAGCTTTGGATTAGCTCATGTTTAGGTGAGAGAGTTTTGCTCATCCACTTGGCTACTTCTCCTCGGAGATCAGACCTCTACGGAGAAGATCCCTGCGGATTCAAGACCCCTTCTAGGGTGGACCCATCAAGACCTCTCTCAAGGAGAAGAACGGCTACCGCTTGTATCGCCCTTGTTGACCTTGAATCATGTATCTCCTTTGTGTTCTTTGATCTAGCATTTGTGTGACCGATTCCTTGTTGGTTGAGTGTTTTCCTCGCTCCTCCCGTGATTTCCTCGTGTTCTTCCGCCGCTCTTCGCTTCTGAGGATCCGCCCCAACGTGAAAGATCGCCCACATAGGGTTCCGCCTTATATCACATTCTTTGCTATTGGTCCATTTGTTTCACTTGCTAATTTGTGAATCTCTTTCAACATTATTGACTTGCTAACATTTTGCATTAAATTTTGTGCCACTATCCTCACCGAGCTCCTCCATAAGCTTTACTTATGAGGTGTGAGAACCGACAAGGATTGGTACCAATAGTGCTATTTCATTGTCCGTGATTTGAGTGAACTTGATTCATTTTCAACATCGGTCAAGGTACATTGGTATAAGTTCTTCTTTCTCCCACTCATATTTGCTCGAGTCTTGTGATGGATAGGCAAGGCATTTCATCTCCGGTCTACAACAACAACGACGGCGTGAACAACTACATCACCAAAGCGTCTATCTTCGATCTACAATGACAAGTGCAAGGCACACAATCAAGATTGCGAGAGTGCATCGAGAACATCTCCATCGACATTCATCACTCCGAAGCAAGGAGAAGGGACTACTTCGACAAGAAGCTTGCCGCACATAAAGAGGAGCAAGATGCAAGGATGGAGGAGATTCGGGCCTTGATCAAGTCTTCTTCCCCTTCGTCATCTTCAAGGCATCGACATTCAAGCCACAAGTCTTCGGAGCGTGAAAAGATGCAAGTGCAAATCGCCCTCGCCCACATCTACATGGCGACCACCATCACGCTCGGATCAACATCGCCATGAAGGGCAAGTCACCTCCAAGCATCATGTGCACGACGACGACGAATGCCAAGGAGCTCAAGCACGACAACGACATCATCATCATGAAGATGCTCCACAAGCGCAAATGCACAAGTCCCAAGAAGCCCTACTTCACGCCAAGTCGAAGCTTCATAAGCACAAGAGAAGACCGCGAGACGACCACCACCAAGACGGCGCTACGGCTACATCAACCACTTCGCATCTTCGCCAAGTGCTCTCAAGGCATCTTCGCTTTTGACGCACGACATTTTCGCCACTTCCCACGGTACGCCTTCATCGACTTCATCAAGTCCAAGGCGACCACCCACGAGCGAGGGCGACACTTCCATCTTCGAAGCACCTCAAGGAAGATGGTCGAGCATGGAAACTCCTTCACCATGGAGACGAGCTATGAGGTGCCACATCATATGGGCCTCCAACACCAAGACGGTGACAAGACGGTCGAGCAAGGGCCATCCCTTCGACCACGGCGCACGCGCCAACCTCTTCAACAACATGAAGACGACGCCACATTGGACCCATACTCCAGTCAAGCTACGCCGCCAAGCATGGAGACATTTGCACCTACATCTCTCCGCACCCACATATGTCGAGATGCCCCAATTGCCATGTGAGGAGAGCCACCACCCCATGAGTGACATGAGTGACTCCACCATACGTGACATTGAGAGCATTTCCTATGAGAGGATGAGTGTGACCACCACTAGCCCCACACATGAGAGCATGCCACACATCCTATGTGAGGTTGAGCGCCATTTGAGTGACTCCACCCACCATACGAGTGAGAGCATCCTTGAGGGAGTGAGTGAGCCACAACACTTAGTGAGTGAGGTGGTTGAGACGGCATGTGAGGCCACGATGATTTCTAACGACTTAACCTCTACTCCTAGTGTGTTTTCTTCTTTGGTGCTAGGTCTCCTACATGACGACATGCCTATCCTTGACGAGTCTATCCCTACATTGGAGACGACGATGGCCATGGTGGACGATGATACACCCCCACATGGTTCCATCAAGATGAAGATGACAACGAATGGATCGCTGACACCTCACCTACAACACATGAGCGACGCTCCAAAGGTAACATAGGTGATGGTGCTTCTTGTCCCACTAGTGGACTCTATTGACATCGATTGCTCCCATGATGTTGACCCACCTATTACCATGCTTCATGCTAGTGAAACTTCTTCATGCCTTGACTTACCTATTTATGATGAATATGATGATGAGCATGTTGAGTTGCCTAGTTGTGATGCTATGTCCATAGGACATCTTGTGAAAATTCTATTGGTCACTTCATGTTTGACAATCCATCGACCTTGTCATATGCTATGAGTGAGATCTCCCATATTGCCTCATTTCAATCTCAACATAGTAACTATGCATGCCCCATTAAAATCAATCCCATTTGCACTTATGGCATAGATGACTTAGATGATGGTCATTGGCTTTTGCTTCTCTTGTGACGATATTGCCATGCTTCCTTTACATGATTTATGCAATTGCCTACTATTCCATGCCATGATCACATTGTTCCAAATATGCATTGTTTTGATGTTGTCAATATTCTCCATGTGATGTTGCTACTCATGCTCATGAGGAGACCCCATAGTTTCCTCATACATATTAGGAGATTTTGATACATCCCATACTTTGCATGATTCACATAATTGCTTGCACCTTATGCATTCCATGGATAACAATGCTCTAGATATTCCTCATGATGCATTACACAATTTGAGTCTCCATTATGTGATACACCATAACAAACCTCTCATGATGGATGACATGTTTCTATATCACGATCTCATTTATTTGAGCATTGGATATTTTGTGCTAACCGACACATGCATGTAAGATCATGATGGATGATGTGTACATATACCATGCACACACAATTTTTCCTTTGTCTTTGTTTTCTGAGGTACTCATGTATACTGCCAACTTCTAAATCCCAAGAGTTGACGAAACGAGCTCTTGAGAGCAACGATGCTTTGGGATCCCGTGGACTATACTCACCAACGCCCCTTCAAGCAAGGAATACGCGCAATTCTCTACTTGGCTCTCACATGGCTATGGGCTATTTACCACTTGTCACCTCATGCCCATTCTATTGTGTTCACTTTGCATGTTATGCTTGCTTCTATGCCTTTGCCATGCAATTAGTGACCCTTGCATGCATATACCCATGATTCACCATTATGATACTCCTATGTGTATTTGCATGCTTGGTGGAGATCCTTGTTGCTTTTGCCATGTTTATCATGTGCCCCATGCTATTGTTGATTGTTGTGTTGGGAGAGTCATGATGTCACATTGCTATTTACATATGGCCTCTCGCCAATACATTGATGATAATTTTCTCATATCTTGCTTTCATGCTTGTGCTATGCCATGTGAGTTATTCATGCCCACTATTTGCACACATGCCATGCTTGCCATGATTCCTTCTAGTACGTTGCATCTTCGCACTACTCTCTTGCTTGACTTGATAGCTATGATTGCTTGCTATGTTGCATCACCCATGTTCCACTATTACTCGCTTTCTTGGGTTGATGACATATATGTTCATGCCTCTCACATGATATATCGTGACCTTCGTCTCTTGTCTCCATTAGTTGCACCTCTCATATGCCATTATAGTGAGTGCATCCATGCTATGCTTATTCATTTTGGAGACTTGGACATATTACTTGTGATGCATGATTGCTTACTTGAGCCTATTGTCTTTGGTTGTAGTTGCATCATATGCTTTCATACCATACCACACCTTGTTCTTTCTTATGATGAGCATGATGCATACACTTGTTGGGTATCTTACCACATGAATGATAGGTTTTGCACTTCCGCTAACCTCATTTGTTTTTCCGAGTGTTTGTCATGTTCTTTCGCTTTGAAGGATTCACAAGGCATTACCGCTATGAGACATATTGGTTATGTGAAGGCATACACGATGTGCTACACCAACATTTTCGACATCCTCATAAAGGTGAACTCCTTCTTTGAGCCATCCTCAAATACGCATATTGATGGGTCACTCTTTCATTGTTGTTTCCTTCTTGTCGCTTACATGTTACATCTATTGGACGGAGGAGCGACATTGAGATTGGCTCTATGGACCTTTACATTGAGGAGCGCCGGACTTATGGGATGCAACTTCGAACCTCCACTCATGCCACGACATCGAGCATTGGTACATCAACACTCCTTTTACACATTGCACCCAAACCTTCATATTTGTTGATTGTGCTCATACATGTCATGCTCGATGGACATATCATACCCATAGAAAATTTGCGTCTTATGCATGGATTGACTCACATTATGATTGCCTTGTTGCATCTTGTATTCCCATGTCGTCCATGATATATGAGCTTGTGCACTTCCTTAGCAAATTTGTTGTGATCTTTCTTGATGGCATATTCATACATAATGATCACATTGCCTACCATCAATTGCATGATAACATAATCATATTATGATCCATTGCCATATTCATGCTCTTGATAAACCGTCTCACTATGACATCATTTTGCACCGTGGTTGCATTACTCCCATGAATGCTTTTGCTCCCATGAATGCTTTACATCTCATTCCATATTATCTTGCTAAGCTTCATGTGCTTTGTCATGAACAATCTTGCCTCACGGACTCATTCTTACATGATGGACACTTTGTGTGCGCTTAACCATTGTATTTCCGAGTGTCGCTTGTGTTTGCTCTCTTGCATGTCTACCATCCCGATTTACACCTTGGAGTACTTGGATTGCGCAATGTCTTCCACTTCGCCCTACTACAAGTCCATCCACGACAACCGCTTCCATGGCGATGAGGATTTCGATCCGAGGTCGGATCTTTCCCAAGGGAGGGAGATGATGCGAGCATCCAACGATCATCCCCATGTTCACTCGAGCTCACGCCATTGGACCTAAGGTAAACTCGCCCTTTCCGAATCTTCCTTTCCGCATGTGAGACATGGCTACTACCCGAGTCCGATATGATATGCATCATTAGGTGTCAAGAGGAGCTTCCAAGACACACGGAAGACGGACGAGCGCCAAGTCCACGGATGAAGAGGACCACGGAGCGGCAGTTCACCTTCCAGCCCCGGACATCCGCCAGACCTCGACATTCTGCCAGACCCCGACATCCGCCCCGGAGGCGCCAACACAGCAGCCGCAGCCCAGCCAGAACTCACAGGCCCGACATCCGCCTCCATGCCCTGGACATCCGCACTTCAGCCCGGATATCCGCACTGCCCGAAATCCGCGCCCGCACCTGAATCGGCAGAAGTGGTCGCCCCAGCCCGACATCCGCCCGATAGCCCGGACATCCGCGCCATGGAAAGGCCCGACATCCGCCCGACGCCCGACATCCGCCTCCCCACCAAGCAGTGCAAAGGTATCGTGGACGAGTCTCATGTACCCTTCGCCTCTAGACTATATATACTTGATCCCCTTCTCTTCTAAGGTAGCTTAGGTTTAGCTCATGTTTGTGTGAGAGCCTTGCTCCTCCACTTGGCTACTTCTCCTCGGAGTTCAGGACCTCTTCGGAGAAGATCCCCCAAGCGGATTCAAGACCCCCTTCTAGGGTGGACCCCATCAAGACCTCCTCTCGGAGAAGAACGGTTCCTTTGTATCCTCTACCTTTGTTCACTTTGGATCTCGTGTATCTCTTTGTGTTCTTTGATCTAGCATTTGTGTGACCGATTCCTTGTTGGTTGAGTGTTTTCCTCATTCCTCCTCGTGATTTCCTCGTGTTCTTCCGCTGCTCTTCGTGGTCTCCCCGTAGGATCCACTCCAAACGTGAAAGATCGACGCTATAGGGTTCCGCCTACATCATCTCGGTCCTTTTAAGTACTTAAGCCGCTTCATGATCGGTATGGATGATGATAGAGGCAAAGGTGTCCTGCCTTTCGATGAGATGTTGGTTTTCACTTTGAGGAAGTCGATTTTGACGATCCGACTACGAACGGCGAGGACGCCGCGCTTTAGCAATCGCTAAACCAACTCCGAGAGGTTATTGACCACGCCAGAGCACGATCAACCTGACCACGAGGGTCTGCTTTCTCGCGAGCAAATGAAGAACAAGCAAGAAACTGAGATTGCAATCTGGATATTGTAATATAAGATGAAAGCTTTATTGATCAAGGTGGGGTCCTGTGACGCCTTTGTCTCGGTCGTTGAACACAAACGGCACGCGGTTGCAGCTATGGCTAACTTTTAATCTAAACAAAACCTAAGGTCTAAACGGTGCCCTAAGGGCTGTATATATGGAGGAAGAGGGGAATTTCGTGGCCCTTGGTGGAGGGGTCCAAATCAACCCTATCTCTTGTTTCCCCACACATACGCCGCCATCGCACCATCATCATCGCCTCGCCACCTACCACCACCGCTTCAAACTGATCCATAGACCACCACCAATCCGTGTCCGATACCACCACCGATCCATATCCATATACTACCACCGCTACCACCACCGCTGCCATATACCACCACCATATATCCACCACCAACCGAGTTCCTTGCATATTAGGTTTGTTTTCAGATCCATCTAGTTTCCGATTTGTGTTTTCCTTGCTGAGTAGGTTTCGAAAAAATAAAGAGTCCGGAAACCACTGCTTAGGCCCAAAATTTTCGAAACGCACTTGTCGAAAAATTTCTCGCTATACTATTTTTAGGTGTTTCTAGAGTATTGAGACAATGTTAGAAAGTTTTTTGACCTGCTTCAGCTTTTGGTCCGCAGTCAAAAAAAAAATTGGTCGAAAAATTTCGTGCCATCCCGTCAACCTGGAAGAGTTTTGAGACACTCCATTATAGTGATTTTCGCAAAAAAAAGCAAAAGAGCAAAAAAAAGAGCTAAAAAGTTTAAGAGCTCAGTTTTCAGCCCAAGTTAGCTAGATTCACTGTTCATGATGCTTTGCACATCTGAGTTCACACTGATAGAACTCACACATTCGATTGTTTCACTTGCACACACTTCTGCAAATCCATGTCATCAAGGATGATTGTATCAGAAACACCATGGTAGAAACAATCAGTATACTTGCTCACAAGGAGTCATAGGAAGCAAAGTAATATTTTTATCCTGTGAACAAGAGTATACTGATTGTTTCTACCATGGTGTACAGAATTTTATCAAATTGCCATGGTCTACCAAGTAATAAGGAACATGCTTGCATAGGTACCACATCACAATCAACATAATCAACATATGTAGAGATACTAAATGCACACTAACAAAGACGTGTTACCTTAACCTTGTCTGCTGTTGTTGAACCATTGGATGTAGTAAGGATGTGGATGTGGTCTTGTGGTGAGAGAAAGCTTCCACCATATCCATGCTAGCTGTTGTTGCAGCTCCTCCATCTATGATGACGCTAATAGAACGCTCCTTCACAACTCCCTTTGTATGGAACAAGTTATGCCTCTGATTTTGCTCAGCTTGTGTAACCTGCACACTCAAAACACGTTGAGCAACTAAACATTCATACCTGTCAAGATCTTCAAGAGCTATGTATTACGCCTCATGATCGTAATCATCTTCACCGTGTTCTTCATGTGTAATAAGAGCCAAAGTCTCTTCATCATAGTCACTAGCGCACTCATACCCACCATCCTCAAGAGCAATCATCACACGCTGAGATTGGCATTCTCTCAAGAAATGTCATCTTCCTTACAACGACGACAAATAATATCACTTGTGTGCCCTATTGACGCCATGGAAGAAGAAGAGCTCTGTAGGCCCAAGCAGTGTGCTCTTGGCGATAGTGGTGGTTGTGCCTGCTTTCTTGTATCACGGTTGAGGTGGCAGCCACTGAGGTGCAGGTGTAGTAGAACGTGGAAGTAGATGATGCACGTGGTGTCCATGATGAAGGTCGACCTGCAGAAAAGTTAGTCCGCGCCAACGCCTGCCGATCCTGCACTTCACGCTCAGCTTTACAAGCAAGATGGAATAATCGAGTGATATTATTATAATCCTTAGTCTAGAATGGTCCGAATCTCTATTTAATCCACCCGTAAAACGTGGTAAGCATAGCTTCATTCTCCTCAACAATACCACATCTAATCAAGCCAGCTTTGTAATTCCCGATAATATTCTTCACCGAATTTTTTCCTTGTCTTAAGCGCTGTAATTTTTGAAGTAATTCACGTTGATAATATGGTGGAACCCAACTAGCACGCATAGCAGTTTTCAAAGCAGCCCAGTAGCTGGAACAGGATATAATCTACAATGTTCGCACCACCAAACACATGCAAAGCTAGTGAAAGCACAAACAGCAGCAGAACACGCCTCCTCGTGATATTGTAAACATGTAAATCGTTGTTCAGTTTCTAACTCCCAAGTAAGATATATATCAGAACATATCTACCTCAAATGGTGGAATATTCAATTTCAGTTTAGGAGATGGTCATGATCTCGCACTGAGGGGAGCCCTAACATTGCCATTATTTGCATGCGGATGACCCGTGGTTGTGGTGCTGGTGGTTGCACGAGTTCTGATGTTGATCAACCTCATCCTCGTAATCTCCCACATAATCATCCTCCCCACATCAGCAGCAAGAGCCACGTATATCAACAAGAGCACCAAAGAGCTTGGCCAGCTGAAGAGGGACACGCAAACTCGGGCGGAGGGCTGTTTCACATGTGGAGGTAGTCGTTGTTGTTGTAGTAGAGATGCGTTAGGTGCAGCCGGTGGTGGTGGTGGTAGACGCGCGAGCAATTCATTAAACTTGTTATCAAGCTTTGTTTCAAACGCCTTCTCAATGCCATCTATCTTCTCCATGGCCTCTTCAAATCTATTTAGCACATCTTCCACCTGCCCACTCATCATTTGTTGAAACTTATCATGTAGCGCTTTGTTTGTCATGTTCTCTCACCAGCCTCGCTGGCTTGTGATCCTGCCATGGTTAGCAGCAATAGAAACACACAAGAATATGATTCACAGACTACTAGGAAGTGGTGGTGGTGGTGTGGTGGACAATACAACCACAAGCAAATCTCAAATTTTACCAGCCTACCCAAGAAGAAAGCGGTGATCGCAACCGATGTAGTCAAAACTCTCAAAGCTTGATAGAGCGATTACTGTGAGAGTCAAATGCACGATGTAGATGTATGTGGAGCTGGGAAGGCTTATAATATGGTAGCAAAAGGGTCAGCAATAATCAATTCAGAGATGCAAAGTTGAATAAACGCCAACAACGGTATCAGGCTGGTCGAGGCTAGACCGCATAGAGACGCGAGCCTAGAACACAAACAAAATCACGGCGCTGCACGAACAAGGGAAAAGCACACTCTAGAAAAAAATTCGCTTTTTTTTTGGCGCTGCTTTTTTATTTTTTGGCTGTTTTTTTTGCAAAATCGCTGTAATGGCGAAAGTGTCTCAAAACTCTTCCCAGTCAAACCGACAGATGGGCACGCAATTTTTTCGACCAAATTTTTTTTCAACGCCTGACCCAAAACTCGGAAACGGGTCAAAAAACTTTCTATAACGGCGATCGTCTCAATACGCTTAGAAACACCTATAATAGATAGCCGAAAAATTTTCGACAAGTGCGCTGAAAATTTTTCGCTTTTTTTTCAAACCTACTCCGGCGAGGAAACACGAATCGGAAACTAGATGGATCTCAAAACAAACCTAATATGCAAGGAACTCGGATTGGTGGTGGATATATGGTGGTGGTATATGGCAGCGTGGTGGTAGCGGTGGTAGTATATGGATATGGATCGGTGGTGGTATATGGACACGGATTGGTGGTGGTCTATGGATACGGATTCGAGCGGTGGTGGTAGGTAAGGGGGCGATGATGATGGTGCGGTAGCGGCGTGGCAACTTATGACCAGAACTCGAAACTCTAAAAGACTAGACGCTAAGACCAGCAACTAGACACGACGATGCAACCGCAAATTCAACAAAGCAAAACCCTAAAAAGATTATGCAAAGGCTCAGATTGGTTCGGATATGATGAACTAACCCTAATTTTTGTTATTGAGGCTTTTTCGTGGACTTTAGGTATGAAGCACATACTCGATGTAATCTACGAAAAACTGTAAAATCTAACCGAGCAACCTGAAAATCTGATACCACTTTATAGAGGCAAAGGTGTCCCGTCTTTCGATGAGATGTTGGTTTTCGCTTTGGAGGAAGTCGACTTTGACGATCTGACTACGAACGTGCGAGGACGCCGCTACTTTAGCAATCGCTAAACCAACTCCGAGAGGTTATTGACCACGCCAGAGCACGCATCAACCTGACCACGAGGGTCTGCTTCTCGCGAGCAAACGAAGAACAAGCAAGAAACTGAGATTGCAATCTGGATATTGCGAATATAAGATGAAAGCTTCATTGATCAAGGTGGGGTTCTGTGACGCCTTTGTCTGGTCGTTGAACACAAACGAAGTACACGAAGTTGCAGCTATGGCGAACTTTTAATCTAAACAAAACCCAAAGTCTAAACGACGCCCTAAGGGCTGTATATATGGAGGAAGAGGAGGGAATTTCGTGGCCCTTGAGGGAGGGGTCCGAAACCAACCCTAACTCTTCTTTCCCCACACATACGGACTCTAAAAACAGCCTATACTTAAGTATTTCGAAATTACATGGGCCTGGCCCAATAATAAGGTGACGCAGCACCTAGAATAGCCTATGGACAAATATTATGAAGTGGCATCTTGTATATTTCGTCCAAGGCCTCATGCACTCATTAAGGTGGCTTCAAAGTCCTGAATCATCACTTGTAACTCCGTTTGTTCCCTTTGCGCATGCCAACATCTCCATGCTTGAACTTGCTCCAAGGTTCATCTTTCTTGTCCATGGTAGGCCCTTCATTTGTAAGCAAAACAAATGTATCCAATTTAGGCAGCATCATATTCTCATGAACATTGGAATCGTACAAGAAACGAAAGTACCGATAATTCAATTGGCGCATGCGAGCTCTAGTAATTGGTCCAAGATGTATAGCAGCAGGGCTGTGGGTGTAACAATGGTATTGATGTCCTCATCAAGATACGTGGAATAGAGATAGTTGCATTTTTGCATAGTAGGTTGTGCACAAGTTCAGATCCACTACAGTAATCGTATAGCGCCTCTAGTATTGTGCAGCAAGAGCATTTTTGTGGATTCCACATTTTGGCTCACTTTTGGTTTGCACAATCCCACTTATCTATTTATGTGTGTTTTCGTACCACTATTTGCTTGGTCTACTTGTTGCATTTGCAAATTTGTGTACCTTTTCCAACATTATTGACGCTCACTTATAATTGCATCAAATTTTGTGCCACCATCCTCACCAAGCTCCACCATAAGCTTTTATTTGTGTAGGTGTGAGAACCGACAAGGATTGGTACCAATAGTGCTATTTCATTTTCCGCATTTGAGTGAACTTGATTCATCATCAACATCGGTCAAAGGTACATTGGTATAAGTTCTTCTCCTTCTACCACTCACATTGATGCGGAGCATCCGACGATCATCCCCATGTACACTCGAGCCTACGCCATTGGACCTAAGGTGAATTCGCTCCTTTCCGAATCTTCCCTTTCGCATGTAAGACATGGATGCTACTTCACGCCATGACCTTGTGCATACTCAGTACACCCGAGGAGACCATGGAGAGCCCAAGGACCAAGGCCAAGCATGCGCTGAAGCCAAGGAAGGAGAAGGAAGATGAGCCAGTTACATAGCCGCCGGACATCCGCCCTTGCCCCGAAACCGCATCGGCTATCCAGAGAACACCGAAAAGGACCAGCGAGCCTGCACATCCGCACCATGCCCCGACATCCGCTCTTCCCGGCCCCGGACATCCGCCCTTCGCCTGAATTCGCCCTCCATCACCGAACGATCTGAAGACCCAGGCCAGCCCGACATCCGCCTCCCAGCCCGACATTCGCCCGTCCCCAAGCCCCGGACATCCACCCACCGCCTGACATCCGCCACCCTCACAGAGTGTAACGGGCCACCGCCCATGTACCCCTTCACTTCATCCCCAACTTGTACTACGACTATATATACCTCCACCTCCTCCTAGTTAGGGTTAGCGCTGATTTAGCCTGTTAGAGATAGAGTCATTATCGATCGGATCTCCTCCTCGTGAGAGACCGCGCCTCGCCGGAGAAGATCCTATCGGATTCAAGACCCCTCGTGGAAGATCCCTTGTGGATTCAAGCCTCCTCATGGAGAAGAACGGTTCCTTTGTATCCTCTACCTTGTTGACTTTGGATCTCGTATCTCTTTTTGTTCTTTGATCTAGCATTTGTGTGACCGATTCCTTGTTGGTTGAGTGTTTTCCTCGCTCCTCCCCGTGATTTCCTCGTGTTCTTCCGCTGCTCTTCGTGGTCTCCCTCAGAGGATCCACTCCAAACATGAAAGATCGACGCTATAGGGTTCCACCCTACATCATCTTGGTATCATGAGCCACGTTGATCACGTTTTTGGAGCCCCCACCCCGTGTTTTCTAGCTTGATTTTGTTGATTTCGTCCTAAATCCGAAAGTCCCCACCAAAAATAGCCCCAAATTTTTTTGTGATGTGTTAGTTTCGATGATGTTTTGTTGATTTTGATCCATGGATTTGCTTGGTTTCGAGTGGATCTAGCATTTTCCCAAGTTTCCCCACTTTCCATCCACGAAATCTCTCCAATTTTGACCTTGAAATCATCAATTTCCGCCCCCAATTTTGACATCCGCCCCAAGTTGACATCCGCCCTCGAGCGCCAAATCTGCTCGGTTCTCGACAGACACTTCGAAATCCGGCTCAACCCCGGACATCCGACCCTGGGATTTCAGATTTTCCTGCTTCACCGCTTTGTCCATAACTAATTCATCCGAGTCCGCTTTTGACGCTTCTTAGCTCGCTTTGAAGCTATTGATATCCCCATCCCATAAAAATACTACCACCACCATTTGACTCCATCAAAGTTTCGAACTTTGGCATCTTTGCCTTGGGCTTCCACCACATCCTCCGTGATAACCACCACCGACTTCCGCAACCCAACCAATTTTGTTCCCTTGCATTTGAGGTTGTTTGAGTTGTGATTCGTGTCTACTACGGTGTTTAGGCTACTTAGGACGGTTGCATCTTCATCAACCACCACCACCACCATAACTTCCGTGATAGGCTTGCCCACCATACACTTCAACCACCTCAACTTAACCCAATAGTTGTTTGAGCTTGTTTGGGTTGTGGCTTGTGTCTCCTAAGGTGTTTCGCCACTTAGGGATGGCAACTTCAACTCCGACACGTATAACCCATCATTCCACTTCCGCATTGCCAAGTGCAAACCACCACCGCATTCCCGCTACCACCATTTTGACATTTGACGCTTGAGATTTTGAGTTCATGGTTTTTCCGCTTCCTAAGGTGTTTCGCCACTTAGGACGAGTCTCCATCATCTTGGTATCTACATCAAGAACACCGCCATCGATCATCGCCGGACGGTAACCTCCATATCATCTTGGTATCGTGGTATCCCTCCATTGTATATTCCCTTGCCATTGCATTGTTAACCCCTAGCCTTACTTTTTATGCTATTTGCCTATCGAGACTAGCCATTTGAGTATTGCCGCAACGTTATTTGTGCACATTAGTGATCGTATTCCCATAGCATATATACCATATCATTGTGGTGCATATATTGGTATCATATCTTGTGTCACAAGTTTGTTCCCGATACACACAATTGCTATCTTGGTTTGTGCATTGTGCAAAGTGGCCATAGAAAAAAGCTTTTAAGCAAAAGAAAGAGAGCAAAGAGCTTGTAAGCAAGTGCCATAGCATCATACCACATTGCACATAAGACTGTCATATCCGATCATCTTGGATCATCTTGAGAGAAACACCGAACTATACATATATAGCATACTTGGGATAGAAGTTTATCCATTTTGCATCTTATAGGTTGTGCACAAGTGTCGATCCGCCTATTGAGCAATCGTATTAGCGCCTCTCTTGAGTTGTGCAACACGAGCGCTTCCGTGGATTCCACATTTTGTGCTCATTCCTTGGTTGCACGACCCCATTTATCTATCCGTGTGTGTTTCCGCAGCCATTCTTTGCTATTGGTCCATTTGTTTCACTTATGAATTTGTGAATCTCTTTCAACATTATTGACTCTTGCTAACATTTTGCATTAAATTTTGTGCCACTATCCTCACCGAGCTCCTCCATAAGCTTTACTTGTGTAGGTGTGAGAACCGACAAGGATTGGTACCAATAGTGCTATTTCATTGTCCGCATTTGAGTGAACTTGATTCATTGTCAACATCGGTCAAGGTACATTGGTATAAGTTCTTCTCTTTCTCCCACTCATATTTGCTCGAGTCTTGTGATGGATAGGCAAGGCATTTCTCTTCGGTCCTCGACAACAACGACGGCGTGAACAACTACATCACCAAAGCGCCTATCTTCGATCTACAACGATAAGTGGAAGGCACACAATCAAGATTATGAGCGCATCGAGAACATCTCGATAGACATTCATCACTCAAGCAAGGAGAAGGGACTACATCGACAAGAAGCTTGCCGACATTAAGAGGAGCAAGATGCAAGGATGGAGGAGATTAGAGCCTTGATCAAGTCTACTTCCCTTCACATCTTCAAGGCGGCGAAATTCAAGCCACAAGTCTTCGGAGCGCGAAACGATGCTAGTGCAAATCGCCCCGCCCACATCTACATGGCGACCACCATCACGCTCGTGGATCAACATCGCCATGAAGGGCAAGTCACCTCCAAGCATCATGTGCACGACGACGATTTAACGCCAAGGAGCTCAAGCACGACAACGACATCATCATCATGAAGATGCTCCACAAGCGCAAATGCACAAGTCCCAACAAGCCCTACTTCACGCCAAGTCAAGCTTCATAAGCACAAGATAAGACCGCGAGACGAGCACCACCAAGACGGCGCTACGGCTACAACAACCACTTCGCATCTTCGCCAAGTGCAATCAAGACATCTTCGCTTTTGACGCACGGCATCTTCGCTTACTTCCCACGCAGTACGCCTACATCGACTTCATCAAGTCCAAGGCGACCACCCACGAGCGACGGCGACACTTCCATCTTCGAAGCCCTCAAGGAAGATGCCCGAGCATGGGAAACTCCTTCGTCATGGAGACGAGCTATGAGGTGCCACATCATATGGGCCTCCAACACCAAGACGGTGACAAGACGGTCGAGCAAGGGCCATCCCTTCGACCACGGCGACGAGCGCCAACCTCTTCAACAACATGAAGACGACGCCCACATTGGACTCATACTCCGAGTCAAGCTACGTGACTGCCAAGCATGGAGACATTTGCACCTACATCTCTCCCGCACCCACATATGTCGACATGCCCCAATTGCCATGTGAGGAGAGCCACCACCCCATGAGTGACATGAGTGACTCCACCATACGTGACATTGAGAGCATTTCCTATGAGAGGATGAGTGTGACCACCACTAGCCCCACACATGAGAGCATGCCACACATCCTATGTGAGGTTGAGCGCCATTTGAGTGACTCCACCCACCATACGAGTGAGAGCATCCTTGAGGGAGTGAGTGAGCCACAACACTTAGTGAGTGAGGTAGTTGACACGGCATGTGAGGCCACCATGATTTCTAACTACTTAACCTCTACTCCTAGTGTGTTTTCTTCTTTGGTGCAAGGTCTCCTACATGACGACATGCCTATCCTCGACGAGTCCATCCCTCCAAAGGGAAAAACGATGGCCATGGTGGATAATGAGGCACCCCCCACATGGTTCCATCGAAATGAAGATGACAACGAGTGGATCTTCGACACCTCACCTACAACACATGAGCGACGCTCCAAAGGTAACATAGGTGATGGTGCTTCTCTTGTCCCACTAGTGGACTCTCTTGACATCGATTGCTCCCATGATGTTGACCCACCTATTACCGTGCTTCATGCTAGTGAAACTTCTTCATGCCTTGACTTACCTATTTATGATGAATATGATGATGAGCATGTTGAGTTGCCTAGTTGTGATGTTATGCTCCATAGGATATCATGTGAAAATTCTTTGGTCACATCATATTTGACAATCCATTGAACTTGTCATATGCTATGAGTGAGATCTCCCATATTGCCTCATTTCAATCTCAACATAGTAACTATGCATGCCCCATTAAAATAAATCCCATTTGCACTTATGGCATAGATGACTAGATGATGGTCATTGGCTTTTGCTTCTTTGTGATGATATTGCCATGCTTCCTTTACATGATTTATGCAATTGCCTACTATGTCATGCCATGATCACATTGTTCCAAATATGCATTGTTTTGATGTTCTCAATATTCTCCACGTGATGTTTCCACTCCTTCTCATGAGGAGACCCCATAGTTTCCTCATACATATTAGGAGATTTTGATGCATCTCATACTTTGCATGATTCCCATAATTATGTGAACCATATGCATTCCATGAATAACAATGCTCTCGATATTTCACAAGATGCATTACACAATTTGAGTCTCTATTATGCCATGCATAACAACAAACCTATCATGATGGATGACATGTTTCTATATCACGATCTCATTTATTTGAGCATTGGCTATTTTGTGCTCACCGACACATGCACGCAAGCATCATGATGGATGATGTGTACATCTACCATGCACACACAATTTTTCCTTTGTCTTTGTTTTGTGTAGGTACTCATGTATACTGCCAACCTCTCAATCCCAAGAGTTGATTTAAACGAGCTCTTGAGAGCAACGATGCTTTGGGATCCCGTGGACTATCCTTACCACCGCTCCCTTCGCAAGGACTACGCCAGATCTCTTCTACTTGGCTATGACACGGCTATGGGCTATTTACCACTTGTCACCTTATGCTCATTTTACCGTGTTCACATTGCATGCTATGCTTGCTCCTATGCCTTTGCCATGCAATCAGGACCCTTGCTTGCATCTACCCATGATTCACCATTATGATACCTCTATGTGTATTTGCATGCTTGGTGGAGATCCTTGTTGCTATTGCCATGTTTATCATGTGCCCCATGCTATTGATGCTATTTTGCTCATATCATGACTTTATGCTTGTGCTATGACATGTGAATTAGTCATGCCCACTATTTGCACCAATGACATGCTTGCCATGATTCCTTCTAGTACGTTGCATCTTCGCACTACTAGCTTGCTTGACTTGATCGCTATGATTGCTTCCTATGTTGCATCACCCATGTTCCACTATTACTTGCTTTCTTGGGTTGATGACATATATGTTCATGCCTCTCACATGATATATCTTGTTCATTGTCTCTTGTGTCCATTAGTTGCCTCTTTCATATCCACTTGTATTGAGTGCAACCATACTATGCTTATTGGTCTTGGAGACTTTGACACCTTACTTGTGATGCATGCTTGTTTGATTGAGCCTCTTGTATTTGGATGTTCTTGCATCATATGCCTCCATACTATGACACGCCCCCTTGTACTTTCTTATGATGAGCATGACGATACACTTGTTGGGTATCTTACCACTCAATGATAGGTTTCAGATTTTCGCTAACCTCATTTGTTTTTCCGAGTGTTTGTCATGTTCTTTCATTTTGAAGAATTCACAAGGCGGTAACATCACGAGACAACTTGGTTATGTGAACGCATACAAGATGCGCAACTCCATCATCCTTGAGAACCTCCTAAAGGTGACCTCCTTCCCTTTGAGCCATCCTCAAATACACATATTGGATGGGTCACTCTTTCATTGTTGTTTCCTTCTTGTTGTGTACATGTTACATCTATTGGATGGAGGAGCGACATTAGAGATTGGCTCTATGGACCTTCACATTGAGGAGCGCTCGCACTTATTGGATGCACCTTCGAAAATCCACTCATGCCACGGCATCGAGCATGGGTATACCACCACCTCCATATTTGTTGTTTGTGCTCATGCATGTCATGCTCGATGGACATATCATACTCACCACAAGTTTGCACCCTATGCATGGATTGACACACATTATGATTGTCTTGTTGCACCTATTCCCATGTCATCCATGATATATGAGCTTGTGCATTTTCTTAGCAAATTTGTTGTGATCTTTCTTCATGGCATATTCATACATCGTGATCATATTGCCTACCATCAATTGCATGATAACTTAATCATATTGAGCATCCATTGCCATATTCATGCTATTGATAAACCGTCTCACTATGACATCATTTTGCACCGTGGTTGCATTGATCATATTTACAACACATTTGTGATGCGGAGCATCCCACGTTCATCCCCATGTACACTCCGACTACTCTCCAAACCCCAAGTGGACATATGACGAGACCTCGAACATACGCCATTGGACACAATGAACTCGCCTCTCCGAACCATCACTTTCAGTGTGAGATATGGCTACTACCTCCAACGGTGTTCTATGCATGATCAGGTACTTGGAGGAAAGCCACGAAGTCACCACATCCAACGGAACAACTAGCGAGGACGCCAAGTACAAGGACTAAGAGAAGAAGTCAGCGGTTACAGCCACCGGACGATCGCCCAGCCCGGACGTCCGCCCCTTGATGAGGACATCAATACCATTGTTACACCCACAGCCCCTATCGCTACATATAATCGGACCAATTACTAGAGTCACAGACGCCAATTAAATTATCGTGTACTTTCGCTTTTTGGTAATGATTCTAATGTTCATGAGAATATGATGCTGCTTAAATTGGATACATTTGTTTTGCTTACAAATGAAGGCCCTAGCTTGGAGAAGGATGGACATTGAGCAAGAACCAGCATGGAGATAATGCCATGCTAAGGGGAACAAGAACGGAGTTACAAGTGATGATTTCAGACTTTGAAGCCACCATAATGGGTGCATGAAGCCTTGGACGAAATATACAAGATGCTACTTCATAAATGTCGCCCCGAGGCTATTCTAGGTGCTGCATCACCTTATTAGTGGGCCAGCCCTTGTAATTTCGAAATACACAAGTATAGGCTATTTTAGAGTCCGATGTGTGGGAACAAGAGATAGGGTTGATTTCGACCCTCCACCAAGGACACGAAATTCCCTCTTCCTCCATATATACAGCCCTTAGGGCACCGCTTAGACCTTGGGTTTTGTTTAGATCAAAAGTTCGCCATAGCAGCAACTTCGCATTTCGCTTGTATTCAACGACTGCATAAAGGCGCCACGTAACCCCACCTTGATCAATAAAGCTTTTATCTTATATTCGCAATATCCAGATTGCAATCTCAGTTTCTTGCTTGTTCTTCGCTTGCTCGCAGGAAACAGACCGTGGTCGTTAATCGTGTTCGCGCGGGTCAATAACCTCTCGGAGTTGGTTTAGCGATTACAAGGCGCGACGCCCTCAAGACGTCAGAGTCGGATCGCCAAAGTCGACTTCCTCCAAAGCGAAAACCACATCTCATCGAAAGACGGGACACCTTTGCCTCTATCACCCCTGAGGACCCGAGCCGAATCTACGGACGACCGGAGCCACCGGACGTCCGACGACTCCCAGCGCCCGGACAACCGCCAGACACCGGACGTCCGACACTCTCCAGCGCCCGGACGACCGACGCCCACCGGACGTCTGACGACTCCCAGCGCCCGGACAACCGCCAGACACCGGACATCCGGCACTCTCCAGAGCCCGGACGACCGACGCCCACCGGACGTCCGACACCAACTGTCCAAAGTTAATCACGGACGTCTGACAAGTACCGGACGACCGACTCATGAGCCACCGGACGTCCGGCACTGTCGGACGACCAGCGCCGTAAGGCGCTGCCATGTGTTGGGCCGCAGCCCATGTACCCTCACTTACCCCTTCGTGGCCCTAGACTATATATACCTCCACCTCCTCCTAGTTAGGGTTAGCGCTGATTTAGCTCATTGTTAGATAGAGTCATTATCCATACCGGATCTACTCCACGAGAGAGACCGCCCCTCTTAGGAGAAGATCCACCGGGATTCAAGACCCTCTTGGGTGGCCCCATCAAGACCTCCTCATGAAGAAGAATGGCTACCGCTTGTATCGCCCTTTGTTGACCTTGAATCATGTATCTCCTTTGTGTTCATCGATCTAGCACATGTGTGATTGATCTTGTTGGTTTGAGTGATTCTCTTGTGTTTTCCCTGATTTCCCTCGTGTTCTTCCGCCGCTCTTCGTGTTCCTCGAGGGATTCTCTCCAAACGTGAAAGATCGCCCACATAGGGTTCCGCCTACATCATCTTGGTATCAAGCAAGGTTGATCACGCTCTTGGAGCCCCTACACCGTGTTTTCTAGTTTGATTTTGTTGTTTTCGCCCTAAATTCAAAATCCCCACCAAAATAGCCCCAAATTTTTTTTTGTGATTTGTTTGTGAGTTGAGATTTTGTTGAATTTGGTCCATGGATTTGTGTTGCTACATGTGGATCTAGCATTTCCCAAGTTTCCCATCTTCCATCCACGAAATCTCTTCAATTTTGACCCCAAAATCCCAAAATTCCGCCAAAATCTCGCCTCGGATCTCAGATCTCGCTGACTCCACTCCACCGGACGTCCGGAGCCCCTGGAATGACCGGACATCCGTCATCCACCCAACGACCGGAACCCCTAACCCGATCTGAAATAGCAGATTTCCGACCAGACCGGACGTTCGGCCACCGGACATCCGTCCATTAGCGGACGTCCGCTACCTGTAGATATCAACTTTGGCTGATTTTTGTTTTGTCCGTAACTAATTCATCCGAACTCCGATTTTGACGTTCTTTAGCTCGTTTTGAAGCTATTGACATCCCCCTTCCAACAAAAATACCACCAACATCATTTGACTTCATCAAATTTTGTGATCTTTGGCATCTTTGCCAAGGGCTTCCACCTCATCCCCCGCTACTCCACCACCGACTCCCGCAACTTAACCAATTTTGTTCCCCATAGCATTTGAGGTTATTTGAGTAGTGACTTGAGTCTCCTAAGGTGTTTAGGCTACTTAGGGACGGTTGCTTCTTCTTCAACCACCACCACCACTTCCGCATAGGCTTACCCACCATACACCACCACCCCAACATAACCCAATTTTGCTTGAGTTGTGGCTTGTGTCTCCTAAGGTGCTTCGGCTACTTAGGGATGACAACATCAACTTCGACGCGTGTATAGCCCATCATTCCACTTCCACATTGCCAAGTGCAAACCACCACTGCTTTCCGCTACCACCATTTGACATTTGTCATTTGAGATTTTGAGTTCGCGGTTTTTCCGCTTCCTAAGGTGTTTCGCTACTTAGGACTAGTCTCCATCATCTTGGTATCTACATCAAGAACACCGCCACTCATCATCGCAGCGACGGTAACCTCGACGACACCATTGTACATTCCCTTGCAATTGCATTGTTAACCCTAGCCCATTTTATGCCACTTGCCTATCGAGACTAGCCATTTGAGAATTGCCCGCAACGTTATTTGTGCACATTAGTGATCATCGATACACCTTCCATTGCATACATACCATATCATCTTGGTACCATATCATCTCTTGTGTCACAAGTTTGTTCCCGCATATACACAATTGCTATCTTGGTTTGTGCATTGTGCAAAAGTGGCCATAGAAAAAAAAGAGAAAGAAATAAAGCTTTTAAGCAAAAAAAGAGAGAGAGAGAGAAAGAGCAAAGAAGCTTGTAAGCAATAGCCATAGCATCATACCACATTGCATATAAGATTGTCAACCGATCATCCTGGATCATCTTGAGAAACACAGGAACCATACATACATAGCATACTTGGGATAGAAAGTTTATCCATTTTGCATCTTATAGGTTATGCACAAGTGTCGATCCGCCTATTGAGCAATCGTATAGCTGCCTCTCTTGAGTTGTGTAACACGAGCTTTTAGTGGATTCCACATTTTGAGCTCATTCCTTGGTTGCACGAATTCCATTTATCTATCCGTGTGTGTTTCCGTGCCATTCTTTGCTATTGGTCTACTTGTTTCGCTTATAATTTGTGAATCTCTTTCAACATTATTGACTCTTGCTAACATTTTACATCAAATTTTGTGCCACTATCCTCACCGAGCTCCACCATAAGCCTTATTTGTGTAGATGTGAGAAACCGACAAGAATTGGTACTAATTGTGCTATATCCTTGTTACACATTGAGTGATCATTGATCCATTTTCAACATCGGTCAAGGTACATTTGGTATAAGTTCTTCTCTTTCTCCCACTCATATTTGCTCGAGTCTTGTGATGGATAGGCAAGGCATTTCATCTCCGGTCTTCGACTACGACGACGCGCGAACAACTACATCACCAAAGCGCCAATCTTCAATCTACAACGACAAATGCAAGGCGACAATCAAGATTGCAAGAGCGCATGGAGAACCTCTCCATCGACATTCATCTCTTCAAGCAAGGAAAAGGGACTGCATCGACAAGAAGCTTTCCGCACATAAATAGGAGCAAGATGCAAGGATGGAGGAGATTAGAGCTTTGATCAAGTCTTTCACCTTCGCATCTTCAAGGCGGCGACATTCAAGCCACAAGTCTTCGGAGCGAAAAAGATGCAAGTGCAAATCGCCCTCGCCCACATCTACATGGCGACCACCATCACGGCCGTGATCAACATCGCCATGAAGGGCAAGTCACCTCCAAGTATCATGTGCACGAGGCGCATTTAACGACATCTACTACAAGCTCAAGTGCGACAACAACACCATCATCATGAAGATGCTCCACAAGCGCAAGTGCACAAGAACCAACCAGCCCTACTTCACGCCAAGTCCAAGCTTCATGAGCACAAAAGTAGATCGCGAGATCACCACCACCAAGATGGTGTTACGACTACAACAACCACTTCGGCATCTTCGCCAAGTGCTATCAAGGCATCTTCACCTTTGGATGTACGACATCTTCGCCTACTTCCCACGAGTATGCCTACAACGACTTCATCAAGTCCAAGGCGCCCACCTACGAGCGAGGGCTTACACTTCCATCTTCGGAAGCCCTCAAGGAAGATGGCCGAGCATGGGACATTCCTTCGGTCATGGAGACGAGCCACGAGGTGCCACATCATATGGGCCTCCCACACCAAGACGGGTGACAAGAAGGTCGAGCAAGGGCCATCCCTTCACCACGGCGACGAGCGCCAATCTCTTCTACAACATGAAGACGGCGCCCATATTGGACTCATACTCCGAGTCAAGCTACGCGACCGCAAGATGGAGACATTTTGATAGAGGCAAAGGTGTCCCGCCTTCGATGAGATGTTGGTTTTCGCTTTGGAGGAAGTCGACTTGACGATCCGACCACTTAACGTGCGAGGACGCCGCGCTTTAGCAATCGCTAAACCAACTCCGAGAGGTTATTGACCACGCCGAGCACGATCAACCTGACCACGAGGGTCTGTTTCGCGAGCAAACGAAGAACAAGCAAGAAACTGAGATTGCAACTGGATATTGCGAATATAAGATGAAAGCTTTATTGATCAAGGTGGGGTTCTGTGACGCCTTTGTCCGGTCATTGAACACAAACGGCACGCTGTTGCAGCTATGGCTAACTTTAATCTAAACAAAACCCAAGGTCTAAACGGTGCCCTAACGGCTGATATATGGAGGAAGAGGGGGGAATTTCGTGGTCTTTGGTGGAGGGGTCCAAATCAACCCTATCTCTTGTTTCCCACACATACGGACTCTAAAATAGCCTATACTTGTGTATTTCGAAATTACAAGGGCCTGGCCCACTAATAAGGTGACGAAGCACTAGAATAGCCTCGACGACATTTATGAAGTAGCATCTTGTATATTTCGTCCAAGGCTTCATGCACCCATTATGGTGGCTTCAAAGTCCTGAAATCATCACTTGTAACTCCGTTTGTTCCTTTTATGCATGGCATTATCTCCATGCTTGTTCTTGCTCCAATGTCCATCCTTCTCCAAGTTAGGGCCTTCATTTGTAAGCAAAACAAATGTATCCAATTTAGGCAGCATCATATTCTCATGAACATTAGAATCATTACCAAGAAACGAAAGTACCGATAATTTAATTAGCGTATGTAGCTCTAGTAATTAGTCCAAGATATGTAGCAAGAGGGGCTGTGGGTGTAACAATGGTATTGATGTCCTCATCATCCTCCCTTCTTGAAATGAAGTTGTCCTCGACGGAAGCTCATATTCCTCACCCAAATAAGGCTTCAAATCTGCAATGTTAAAAGTGGACTAACCCCAAAATCTGCAGTGCAGCTCAAGTTTATATGCATTATCATTTATTTTCTCTAACACCTTAAATGGACCATCAAGACGTGGCATTAGCTTTGATTTATGCAAATTAGGAAACCTATCTCACGCAAATGTAATCAAACAAGATCTCCTGTGCAAAGACAACATGTTTTCTACCCTTATCTCCAAAGACGCTTATATTTAGCATTCATACGCCAATGTTTTCCTTAGTTATCTCATGCATTTTAAAATCAATTCAGCACGTTATTTAGCATCAAAATTAACCTTCTCCAAGATGGAAGGGGCAACAAATCAATAGGTGCACGAGGTAGGAAGCCATACACAATTTCAAAAGGGCACATCTTAGTAGTAGAATGCAATGAACGATTATAAGCAAATTCAATATGAGGCAAGCATTCTTCCCACATTTTCTTATTATTCTTCAAAACAGCCCTAAGCATAGTAGACAATGTTCTATTGACTACTTCAGTTTGTCCATCAGCTTTGGGGGTGACAAGTAGTACTAGAAAGCAGTTTAGTCCCCAACTTAGCCCATAAACATCTCCAAAAGTGGCTAAGAAATTTAGTATCACGATCTGAAACAATAGTATTTGGCACACCATGCAAGCTTAATAATTTCACGAAAGAACAAATCAGCAACATTAACAAAGATCATCGCTTTTATGACATGGTATAAAGTGTGCCATTTTCGAGAATCTATCCACGACAACAAATATGCTATCCTCCCTTCTTTGTTCGAGGTAAACATAAAACAAAGTCCATAGATATATCCTCCCAAGGAACACTGGGCACAAAGGAAGGCATATATAAACCATGAGGATTGAGTCGACTTAGCTTTTTGACATGTAGTGCAGCGAGCAACAAAACGCTCAACATCCCGCCTCATCTTTGGCCAAAAGAAATGTGTAGCAAGTATATCCTCCGCCTTCTTGACGCCAAAGTGTCCCATTAATCCTCCTCCATGCGCCCCTGCAACAACAAAGACTAACAGAGCTAGCAGGAATGCATAGCTTGTTAGCACGAACACAAAACCATCATTAATAACGAACTTGTTCCATGTTCTTCCTTCTTTACAATTCTGCATTACATCTTTAAAATCAGCATCATGCACATATTGATCTTTGATGGTCTCCAAACCAAATATTTTGAAGTCAAGTTGTGAAAGCATAGTATATCGACGAGACAAAGCATCAGCAATAACATTTTCTTTACCCTTCTTGTGTTTAATGACATAAGGGAAAGTCTCAATAAATTCAACCCATTTAGCATGTCTACGATTCAGCTTAGCTTGACTTTTAATATGTTTCAAAGATTCATGATCAGAATGTATAACAAATTCTTTGGGCCATAAATAATGTTGCCATGTCTCTAAAGTCCGAACAAGAGCATATAATTCTTTGTCATAAGTAGAATAGTTCTGATGAGGACATCAATACTATTGTTACACCCACAGCCCCTACTGCTACATATACTGGACCAATTACTAGAGCTCACAAGACGCCAATTAAATTATCGTACTTTCGCTTTTTGGTAATGATTCTAATGTTCATGAGAATATGATGCTGCTTAAATTGGATACATTTGTTTTGCTTACAAATGAAGGCCCTAGCTTGGAGAAGGATGGACATTGAGCAAGAACAAGCATGGAGATAATGCCATGCTAAGGGGAACAAGAACGGAGTTACAAGTGATGATTTCAGGACTTTGAAGCCACCATAATGGGTGCATGAAGCCTTGGACGAAATATACAAGATGCTACTTCATAAATGTCGCCCCGACGCAATTCTAGGTGCTGCATCACCTTATTAGTGGGCCAGCCCATGTAATTTCGAAATACTTAAGTATAGGCTGTTTTAGAGTCCGTATGTGGGGGAAACAAGAGTTAGGTTGATTTCGACCCTCCACCAAGGGCCACGAAATTCTCTCTTCCTCCATATATACAGCCCTTAGGGCACCGCTTAGACCTTGGGTTTTGTTTAGATTAAAAGTTCGCCATAGCTGCAACTTCGCTGCATTTCGCTTGTGTTCAACGACTGCATAAAGGCGCCACGTAACCCCACCTTGATCATTAAAGCTTTCATCTTATATTCGCAATATCCAGATTGCAATCTCAGCTTGCTTGTTCTTCGCTTGCTCGCAGGAAATGCACTCGTGGTCGTTGATCGTGTTCGCGCGGGTCAATAACCTCTCGGAGTTGGTTTAGCGATTGCTAAGGCGCCGACGCCTCGCGACGCTCGTAGTCGGATCGCCAAGGTCGACTTCCTCCAAAGCGAAAAACCAACATCTCATCGAAAGACGGACACCTTTGCCTCTATCAAGTGGTATCAGATTTTCAGGTTGCTCGGTGAGATTTTACAGTTTTTCGAGATTAGATCGAATCTGTTCTTCATACCTAAAGTCCACGAAAAAGCCACAAAAAATAGGGTTAGTTCATCATATCCGAACCAATCTGAGCCTTTGCATAATCTTTTCGGGTTTTGCTTTGTTGAATTTATGGTTGCATCGTCGTGTCAAGTTGCTGGTCTTAGAGTCTAGTCTTTAGAGTTTCGAGTTTTGATCATAAGTTGTCACGCCGCCGCACCATCATCATCGCCTTGCATCTACCACCATTGCTTATCCGCCACCGCCTCAATCCATATCCATATACCACCACCGCTACCATATACCACCACCGCTGTCATATACCACCACCATATATCCACCACCAATACGAGTTCTTCTCATATTAGGTTTGTTTTCGAGATCCATCTAGTTTCCGATTTGTGTTTTCCTTGCCGGAGTAGGTTTCGAAAAAAAGGTCCTGAAACCACCTCCGCTTAGGCCCAAAATTTTCCAAAACGCACTTGTCGAAAAAATTTCTGGCTATCCTATTTTAGGTGTTTCTAAGCGTATTGAGACAACGCCATTATAGAAAGATTTTTTGACCTGCTTCAGCTTTTGGGTCCGGCAAAAAAAAAAAATTGGTCGAAAAAATTTCGTGCCCATCCTGCCGCTTGACTGGAAGAGTTTTGAGACACTCGCCATTATAGTGATTTCGCAAAAAAAAGAGCAGCGAAAAAAAGAAGCGCAAAAAAAAGAGCTTAAAAATAAATTATTCCAGAGTGTGCTTTTCCGTTGTTTCCGCAGCGCCGTGATTTTGTTAGTGTTCTAGGCTCGCCTCTAGCACGGTTCAGCCTAGGACCAAAGACAAGACCGCCGTTGAGCGCTTATTCAACTTTGCATCTCTGAATTGATTATTGATGACCCTTTTGCTACCATATTATAAGCCTTCCCAGCTCCACATACATCTACATCGTATGCTTGACTCTCCCCGTAATCGCTTCTATCCAAGCTTTGAGAGTTTTGACTACATCGGTTGCCGATCACCGCTCGCCGGGTAAGAACTGTAAGAATTTGAGATTTGCTTGACGGATTTGTGATCGTCCACCACACCACCACCACCACTTCCTAGTAGTCTGTCAATCATATTCTTGTGTGTTTCTATTGTCGCTAACCATGGCAGGATCACAAGCCGACGGACTGACCGGGAGAACATGACAAACAAAGCGCTACATGATAAGTTTCAACAAATGATGAGGGCAGGTGGAAGATGTGCTAAATAGATTTGAAGAGGCCATGGAGAAGATAGATGGCATTGAGAAGGCGCTCAAACAAAGCTCGATAACAAGTTTAATAAATTGCTCGCTGCTCACCACCACCACCACCGCTGCACCTAACGCACCTCTACTACAACAACAAGGACTACCTCCACATCGCTAAACAGCCCTCCGCCGAAGCTTCCCGTGTCCCTCTTCACCGCCAAGCTGCCGGTGCTGCTGTTGATACTTCGTGGTCTCCCTGCTGCGGTGGGGAGGATGATTATGTGAGAGATTACGAGGATGAGGTTGATCAACATCACGCGCAACCACCAAAGACCACAACCACCAGGTCGCCCACATGCAAATAATGGCAATGTTCGCTCCCTTCAGTACGAGATCATGACCATCTCCCTAAACTGAAATTGAATATTCCACCATTTGAGGGTAGATATGTTCCTGATATATATCTTACTTGGGAGTTAGAAACTGAACAACGATTTACATGTTTACAATATCCGAGGAGAGACGGTTCCTGCTGCCGCTTGTGCTTTCACTAGCTTTGCATGTGTTTGGTGGTCTCAACATTGTAGATTATATCCTGTTCCAGCTACTTGGGCTGCTTTGAAAACTGCTATGCGTACTGCTGGTTCCACCATATTATCAACGTGAATTACTTCAAAAATTGCAGCGCTTAAGACAAGGAAAAATTCGTAGAAGAATATTATCGTGAATTACAAACTGACTTGATTAGATGTGGTATTGTTGAGGAGAATGAAGCTATGCTTGCACGCTTTTCGGGTGGATTAAATAGAGAGATTCGACCATTCTAGACTACAAGGATTATAATAATAGCACCGATTATTCCATCTTGCTTGTAAAGCTGAACGTGAAGTGCAGGATCGACAGTGCCTTGGCGCGACTAACTTTTCTGCAGGTCGACCTTCATCATGGACACCATGTGCGCCATCTACTTCCACACATTCTACTACACCGCACCTCCGCCGGCTGCCACCTCCAACCGTGATACAAGAAAGGTGCACAACCACCACTATCTCGCCAAGAGTACACCTGCTGGGCTCATACAGTAGCTCTTCTTCTTCCATGGCGCAAACAGGCACACAAGTGATATTATTTGTCGTCGCTGTAAGGGAAGAGGACATTTTATGAGAGAATGCCAATCTCAGCGGTGATGATTGCTACCGAGGATGGTGGGTATGAGTCTGCTAGTGACTATGATGAAGAGACTTTGGCTCTTATTACACATGAAGAACACGGTGGAGATGATTCTGATCCGAGACGCAATACATGGCTGTCAAGATGCCGATGTGTATGAATGTTTAGTTGCTCAACGTGTTTTGAGTGTGCAGGTTACACAAGCTGAGCAAAATCAGAGGCATAACTTGTTCCATACAAAGGAGTTGTGAAGGAACGCTCTATTCAAGGCCATCATAGATGGAGGGAGCTGCAACAACTTGGCTAGCATGGATATGGTGGAGAAGCTTTCTCACCACAAGACCACATCCACATCCTTACTACATCCAATGGTTCAACAACAGTGGCAAGGTTAAGGTAACACGACTGCTCGTGTGTATTTTAGTATCTCTACATATGCTGATTATGTTGATTGTGATGTGGTACCTATGCAAGCATGTTCCTTATTACTTGGTAGACCATGGCAATTTGATAAAATTCTGTACACCATGGTAGAAACAATCAAGATACTCTTGTTCACAAGGATAAAATATTACTTTGCTTCCTATGACTCCGATTCCATTTTGAAAGATGATATTAATAGAGCTAATAAAGCAAAACAGAGAAAATAAGAGTGAAAATCAGATTGTGGCTAAAGAATTTGAGCAACAAATGAAGCCTAATAATAAACCATCTAATGTTGCTTCTGAAATTAAACCGAAAAGTGCATGTTTATTTGCCACCAAATCTGATATTGATGAGCTAGATTCTAGCAAATCTGTTTGCTATGCTTTTGTGTG
The DNA here is from genome assembly GCA_021605205.1 of Aegilops longissima. Classification (NCBI taxonomy): domain Eukaryota; kingdom Viridiplantae; phylum Streptophyta; class Magnoliopsida; order Poales; family Poaceae; genus Aegilops; species Aegilops longissima. The sequence goes on along the minus strand of JAHIAM010006335.1, from coordinate 8,527 downwards.
CAAAGAGGCATTATTTTCATTCGAGGACGTGCCTTCCTCTTTGCCCCCTCGCTGTCACTAACATTTTGCAGAGTTGGCCGACGCCTTCCCACAAGACGTACACCGGATTACCACCTATTCGAGGGATTGAGCATCAAATTGACTTAATTCCCGTGCATCGCTACCCAACCGTGCACCATACCGCACTCAATCCAGAGGAGACGAAGGAGATTATGCGCCAAGTACAGGAGCTGCTCGACAAAGGTTATATACGCGAATCTCTTAGTCCTTGTGCTGTTCCTATTATACTAGTGCCTAAAAAGGATGGTACGTCACAGATGTGTGTTGATTGTAGAGGCATTAATAATATTACTATTCGTTATCGCCATCCTATTCCTAGGCTAGATGATATGCTTGATGAATTGAGTGGCTCTACAATATTCTCCAAAGTTGATTTATGAGTGGATACCATCAAATTGTATGAAATTGGGAGATGAATGGAAAACAACATTTAAAACTAAGTTTGGATTATATGAGTGGTTAGTCCCGCTTTTGGGTTAACTAATGCACCTAGTACTTTCATGAGATTAATGAACTAAGTTTTACGTGCTTTCATTGGACGATTTGTGGTAGTTTACTTTGATGATATACTGATTTATAGCAAATCTTTGGAAGAACATTTGGAACATTTACGTGTTGTTTTTAATGCTCTACGTGATGCATGTTTGTTTGGTAACCTTGGGAAGTGCACCTTTGCACCGAATCGAGTATCTTTTCTTGGCTATGTTGTTACTCCACAGGAATTGAAGTTGATAAAGCCAAGATTGAAGCTATTGAGAGTTGGCCGCAGCCCAAAACGGTCACACAAGTGAGGAGTTTTCTTGACTCGCTGGTTTCTATAGGCGCTTATGAGAGACTTTAGCACCATTGCTGCACCTCTCAATGAGCTTACAAAGAAGGATGTGCCTTTTGTTTGGGGTACCGCACAGAAGAAGCCTTCACGGTATTGAAAGATAAGTTGACACATGCCCTTTACTCCAACTTCCCGACTTTTAATAAGACTTTTGAGCTTGAATGTGATGCTAGTGGAATTGGATTAGAGGTGTGTTATTACAAGATGGCAAACCTGTTGCATACTTTTCTAAAAATTGAGGGCCTAGTCTGAACTATTCTACTTATGACAAAGAATTATATGCTCTTGTTCGACTTTAGAGACATGGCAACATTATTTATGGCCCAAAGAATTTGTTATACATTCTGATCATGAATCTTTGAAACATATTAAAAGTCAAGCTAAACTAAATCGTAGACATGCTAAATGGGTTGAATTCATTGAGACTTTCCTTATGTCATTAAACACAAGAAGGGTAAAGAAAATGTTATTGTCGATGCTTTGTCTTGTCGCTATACTATGCTTTCACAACTTGACTTCAAAATATTTGGTTTGGAGACCATCAAAGATCAATATGTGCATGATGCTGATTTTAAAGATGTAATGCAGAATTGTAAAGAAGGAAGAACATGGAACAAGTTCGTTATTAATGATGGTTTTGTGTTCCGTACAACAAGCTATGCATTCCTGCTAGCTCGTTTCGCCTTTTGTTGTTGCAGGAGGCGATGGAGGAGGATTAATGGGACACTTTACGCCAAGAAGACGGAGGATATACTTGCTACACATTTCTTTTGGCCAAAGATGAGACGGATGTTGAGCGCTTTGTTGCTCGCTGCACTACATGTCAAAAAGCTAAGTCACGACTCAATCCTCATGGTTTATATATGCCTTTGCTCGCGCTTAGTGTTCCTTGGGAGGATATATCTATGGACTTTGTTTTAGGTTTACCTCTAACAAAGAAGGAGGGATAGCATATTTGTTGTCGTGGATAGATTCTCTAAAATGGCACACTTTATACCATGTCATAAAAGCGATGATGTCGTTAATGTTGCTGATTTGTTCTTTCGTGAAATTATTCGCTTGCATGGTGTGCCAAATACTATTGTTTCAGATCGTGATACTAAATTTCTTAGCCACTTTTGGAGATGTTTATGGGCTAAGTTGGGGACTAAACTGCTTTTTAGTACTACTTGTCACCCCCAAACTGATGGATAAACTGAAGTAGTCAATAGAACATTGTCTACTATGCTTAGGGCTGTTTTGAAGAATAATAAGAAAATGTGGGAAGAATGCTTGCCTCATATTGAATTTGCTTATAATCGCTCATTGCATTCTACAACTAAGATGTGCCCTTTGAAATTGTGTATGGCTTCCTACCTGCACCTATTGATTTGTTGCCTCTTCCATCTTCGGAGAAGGTTAATTTTGATGCTAAAGAACGTGTTGAATTGATTTTAAAATGCATGAGATAACTAAGGAAAACATTGAGCGATGAATGCTAAATATAAACTTGTCGGAGATAAGGGTAGAAAACATGTTGTCTTTGCACCGGAGATCTTGTTTGGTTACATTTATGTAAGGATAGGTTTCTAATTTGCGCAAATCAAAGCTAATGCCACGTGTCGATGGTCCATTTAAGGTGTTAGAGAAAATAAATGATAATGCATATAAACTTGAGCTGCCCGCAGATTTTGGGGTTAGTCCCACTTTTAACATTGCAGATTTGAAGCCTTATTTGGGTGAGGAATATGAGCTCGTCGAGGACTCACTTCATTTCAAGAAGGGAGGATGATGAGGACATCAATACCATTGTTACACCCACAGCCCCATCGCTACATATATCGGACCAATTACTAGAGCTCACAAGACGCCAATTAAATTATCGTGTACTTTCGCTTGGTAATGATTCTAATGTTCATGAGAATATGATGCTGCTTAAATTGGATACATTTGTTTTGCTTACAAATGAAGGCCCTAGCTTGGAGAAGGATGGACATTGAGCAAGAACAAGCATGGAGATAATGCCATGCTAAGGGGAACAAGAACGGAGTTACAAGTGATGATTTCAGGACTTTGAAGCCACCATAATGGTGCATGAAGCCTTGGACGAAATATACAAGATGCTACTTCATAAATGTCGTCCCGAGGCTATTCTAGGTGTCACATACCTTATTAGTGGGCCAGGCCCATGTAATTTCGAAATACTTAAGTATAGGCTGTTTTAGAGTCCGATGTGTGGGAAACAAGAGTTAGGGTTGATTTCGACCTCCACCAAGGGCCACGAAATTCCCTCTTCCTCCATATATACAGCCCTTAGGGCACCGCTTAGACCTTGGGTTTTGTTTAGATTAAAAGTTCGCCATAGCTGCAACTTCGCTGATTTCTTTGTGTTCAACGACTGCATAAAGGCGCCACGTAACCCCACCTTGATCAATAAAGCTTTCATCTTATATTCGCAATATCCAGATTGCAATCTCAGCTTTTTGCTTGTTCTTCATTGCTCGCAGGAAATGCACTCGTGGTCGTTGATCGTGTTCGCGTGGGTCAATAACCTCTCTGAGTTGGTTTAGCGATTGCTAAGGCGCCGACGCCCTCGCACGCTCAGAAGTCGGATCACAAGGTCGACTTACTCCAAAGCGAAACCAACATCTCATCGAAAGACGGACACCTTTGCCTCTATCAAGTTCAGCATTAGGCCCACTCAATTTTTCGTAAAAGTATGCAACAGTGTTTGCTATCTTGTAATAACACACCTCCTAATCCAATTCCACTAGCATCACATTCAAGCTCAAAAGTCTTATTAAAGTCGAAGTTGGAGTAAAGGAGCATGTGTCAACTTATCTTTCAATACCGTGAAGGCTTCTTCCTCAGGCGGTACCCCAAACAAAAGGCACATCCTTCTTTGTAAGCTCATTGAGAGGTGCAGCAATGGTGCTAAAGTCTCTCACAAAACGCCTATAGAAACCAAATAGTCCAAGAAAACTCCTCACTTGTGTGACTGCTTTGGCTGCGCCAACTCTCAATAGCTTCAATCTTGGCTTTATCAACTTCAATTCCCTGTGGAGTAACAACATAGCCAAGAAAAGATACTCGGTCGGTGCAAAAGGTGCACTTCCCAAGGTTACCAAACAAACGGCATCACGAGAGCATTAAAACAACACGAATGTTCCAAATGTTCTTCCAAAGATTTGCTATAAATCAAGATATCATCAAAGTAAAATACCACAAATCGTCCAATGAAAGCACGAAACTTCGCTCATTAATCTCATGAAAGTACTAGGTGCATTAGTTAACCCAAAAGGCATGACTAACCACTCATATAATCCAAACTTAGTTTTAAATGCTATTTTCCATTCATCTCCAATTTCATACGTAATGTGATGGTATCCACTACGCAAATCAACTTTGGAGAATATTGTAGAGCCACCAATTCATCAAGCATATCATCTAGCTTAGGAATAGGATGACGATAACGAATAGTAATATTATTAATGCCTCTACAATCAACACACATACGCCGACGCATCATCCTTTTTAGGCACTAGTATAATAGGAACAGCACAAGGACTAAGAGATTCGCAGATATAACCTTTGGTCGAGCAGCTCCTGTACTTGACGATAATCTCCTTCGCCTCTAGATTGGTACGGTATGGTGCACGGTTGGTAGCGATGCACCGGAATTAAGTCAATTTGATGCTCAATCCTCGAATAGGTGGTAATCCTTGTGGCACGCCTTGTGGGAAGACGCCACCAACTCCCGCAAAATGTTAGTGACAAAGAGGGGCAAAGAGGAAGGCACGCCCCTCTAATGAAAATAATGCCTCTTGCACACAAAAGCATAGCAAACAGATTTGCTAGAATCTAGCTCATCATTATCAGATTTGGTGGCAAATAAACATGCACTTTTCAGTTTAATTTCGTAAGCAACATTAGATGGTTTATTATTAGGCTTCATTTGTTGCTCAAATTCTTTTGCCACAATCTGATTTTCACTTTATTTTCTCCTGTTTTGCTTTATTAGCTCTATTAATATCATCTTTCAAAATGGAATCAGGAGTCATAGGAAGCAAAGTAATATTTTTATCCTTGTGAACAAGAGTATACTGATTGTTTCTACCATGGTGTATGTAACTTTATCAAATTGCCATGGTCTACCAAGTAATAAGGAACATGCTTGCATAGGTACCACATCACAATCAACATAATCAGCATATGTAGAGATACTAAAATGCACACTAACAAAGACGTGTTACCTTAACCTTGCCGCTGTTGTTGAACCATTGGATGTAGTAAGATGTGGATGTGGTCTTGTGGTGAGAGAAAGCTCCACCATATCCATGCTTGCTGTTGTTGCAGCTCCTCCATCTATGATGACGCTAATAGAACGCTCCTTCACAACTCCCTTTGTATGGAACAAGTTATGCCTCTGATTTTGCTCAGCTTGTGTAACCTGCACACTCAAAACACGTTGAGCAACTAAACATTCATACCGCAAGATCTTCAAGCAGCTATGTATTGCGCCTCAAAATCGAATCATCTCCACCGTGTTCTTCATGTGTAATAAGAGCCAAAGTCTCTTCATCATAGTCACCAGCGCACTCATACCCACCATCCTCAAGAGCAATCATCACACGCTGAGATTGGCATTCTTCTCGAAAATGTCCTCTTCCTCACAACGACGACAAATAATATCACTTGTGTGCCCCGTTGACGCCATGGAAGAAGAAGAGCCTCTGTAGGCTCAGCAGTGTACTCTGGCGATAGTGGTGGTTGTGCCTGCTTTCTTGTATCACGGTTGAGGTGGCAGCCGACGGAGGTGCCGTGTAGTAGAACGTGGAAGTAGATGATGCACGTGGTGTCCATGATGAAGGTCGACCGCAGTAAAAGTTAGTCCGCCGCCAAGGTCTGCCATCGATCCTCAAGACTTCACGCTTAGCTTTACAAGCAAGATGGAATAATCGAGTGATATTATTATAATCCTTGTAGTCTAGAATGGTCTAAATCTCTATTTAATCCACCCGTAAAACGCAAGCATAGCTTCATTCTCCTCAACAATACCACATCTAATCAAGCCAGTTTGTAATTCCTCGATAATATTCTTCTCACCGAATTTTTTCCTTGTCTTAAGCGCTGCAATTTTTGAAGTAATTCACGCTGATAATATGGTGGAACCCAACGAGCACGCAAAGCAGTTTTCAAAGCAGCCCAAGTAGCTGGAACAGGATATAATCTACAATGTTCGACCACCAAACACATGCAAAGCTAGTGAAAGCACAAACAAACAGCAATAACACGCCTCTCCTCGTGATATTGTAAACATGTAAATCGTTGTTCGCTTTCGATAGAGGCAAAGGTGTCCCGCCTTCATGAGATGGTTTTCGCTGGAGGAAGTCGACTTTGACGATCCGACTACAAACGCAAGCGAGGACGCCGCCACTTTAGCAATCGCTAACCCAACTCCGAGAGGTTATTGACCACGCCGGAGCACGCATCAACTCTGACCACGAGGGTCTGCTTCCGAAAGCAAACGAAGAACAAGCAAGAAACTGAGATTGCAATCTGGATATTGCGTAATATAAGATGAAAGCTTTATTGATCAAGGTGGGGTTCTGTGACGCCTTTGTCTCCGTCGCTGAACACAAACGGCACGCGAAGTTGCAGCTATGGCTTAACTTTTTAATCTAAACAAAACCTGTTGTCTAAACGGTGCCCTAAGGGCTGTATATATGGAGAAAGAGGGGGAATTTCGTGGTCTTGGTGGAGGGGTCCAAATCAACCCTAACTCTTGTTTCCCCCACACATACGGACTCTAAAAACAGCCTATACTTAAGTATTTCGAAATTACATGGGCCTGGCTCAATAATAAGGTGACGTGAAGCACCTAGAATAGCCTATGGACTAATATTATGAAGTGGCATCTTGTATTTCTCGTCCAAGGCCTTATGCACTCATTAGGGTGGCTTCAAAGTCCTGGAATCATCACTTGTAACTCCGTTTGTTCTCCTTAAGCATGCCAACATCTCCATGCTTGAACTTGCTCCAAGGTTCATCTTTCTTGTCCATGGTAGGCCCTTCATTTGTAAGCAAAACAAATGTATCCAATTTAGGCAGCATCATATTCTCATGAACATTGGAATCAAGTACCAAGAAACAAAAGTACCGATAATTCAAATTGGCGCATGCGAGCTCTAGTAATTGGTCCAAGATGTATAGCAGCAGGGGTGGGTGTAACAATGGTATTGATGTCCCTACACGCTTAACTCCCAAGTAAGATATATATCGTGAACATATCTACCTCAAATGGTGGAATATTCAATTTCAGTTTAGGAGATGGTCATGATCTCGCAGACTAAGGGGAGCCCTAACATTGCCATTATTTGCATGTGGACGACCTGGTGGTTGTGGTGCTGGTGGTTGCACGTAGTTCTCGATGTTGATCAACCTCATCCTCGTAATCTCTCACATAATCATCCTCCCCACCGCAAAGCAGCAGGAGCCACTGTATATCAACAGAGAGCACCAAAGAGCTTGGCCAAATAAGAGGGACACGGGAAGCTCATGGAGGGCTGTTTCATGATGTGGAGGTAGTCCTTGTTGTTGTAGTAGAGGTGCGTTAGGTGCAGCCGGTGGTGGTGGTGGTAGACGCATGAGCAATTCATTAAACTTGTTATCGAGCTTTGTTTCAACGCCTTCTCAATGCCATCTATCTTCTCCGTGGCCTCTTCAAATCTATTTAGCACATCGTCCACCGCCCACTCATCATTTGTTGAAACTTATCATGTAGCGCTTTGTTTGTCATGTTCTCCAAATAGCCTCTCGGCTTTCCAGGATCTTGCCATGGTTAGCAGCAATAGAAACACACAAGAATATGATTCGGTGTGACTACTAGGAAGTGGTGGTGGTGGTGTGGTGGACAAATACAAATCCGGCCAAGCAAATCTCAAATTTTACCAGTTCTACCCAAAGAAAGCGGTGGATCGGCAACCGATGTAGTCAAAACTCTCAAAGCTTGGATAGAGCGATTACTGTGGAGAGTCAAACGCACGATGTAGATGTATGTGGAGCTGGGAAGGCTTATAATATGGTAGCAAAAAGGTTAGCAATAATCAATTCGAGATGCAAAGTTGAATAAACGCTTCAACGACGGCACATCGGTGGTCTGGTCCTAGGCTAGACCGCGTTAGAGACGCGAGCCCAGAACACTAACAAAATCACGACGCTGCATGGAAAAACCGAAAAGCACACTCTGAATTTTTTTTTCGCTTTTTTTTTATGCGCTTGCTTTTTTTTTGTTTTTATGAAAAATCACTATAATGGCGAGTGTCTCAAAACTCTTCCCAGGTCAAACCGACAGGATGGGCACGTAAATTTTTCGACCAAAATTTTTTTTTCAACGCCCGACCAAAAACTGAAACGGGTCAAAAAACTTTCTATAACGCGCGATCGTCTCAACACGCTTAGAAACACCTAAAAATAGGATAGCCAGAAAATTTTTGACAAGTGCTGCTGAAAATTTTGGGCCTAAACGAGGGTGGTTTCTGAGACTTTTTTACCTCATCCGCAGGAAAACACAAATCGAAACTAGATGGATCTCAAACAAACCTAATATGCAAGGAACTCGGATTGATATATGGTGGTGGTATATGGCAGCGGTGG
>JAHIAM010006334.1:0-95694 GCA_021605205.1 Aegilops longissima | reverse complement strand
CGCGCAACTCCTCCCAAGACCCCACGGAGGATCCTGGGAGGGTGAGCAGCCAGGCACGCGGTGCGCCCGTAAGGGCCATGGGAAGCCAGTTGGCCATGACCCTGTCATCGCCCCCAGCTTTGAGGACGGCCTCCTCGTACGCCAGCAGGAAAACCACCGGATCCGCCGTCCCGTCATAGCGTGGTGGCATCTCCGGCTTGAACTTGGGCGGCCACTTCACCTGTCGTAAGGCGGGGGCCAAGGCTCGGAGCCCCCTGGCCCCGCCGCTGGCATCGGTTGTCGGATAAGGAAGCGATGCGCTTGCCCTGGGGGCAGAGCACGGTGGTGGCGAAGCGCAGATCGACGGAAGGAAAACTCTGGCGCACCCCTACCTGGTGCGCCAAATGTTGGATTTCGGGTTCCGACAAAACCCTTGAGGTTCGAACACTGGGGTGCACATGAAGATCTCCCCCTACCTAATCACGCCCTCATCCTCACCGCGATCTCAAAGTCAAGCCCCACGAATTCGCAACACAAGGGACACATGATTTATACTAGTTCGGGCCACCGTTGTGGTGTAATACCCTACTCCAGTGTGGTGGTGGTGGATTGCCTCTTGGGCTGAGGATGAACAGTACAAGGGAAGAACAGCCTCCTGAGGAGAGGTTCTCTTGTGCTCGACGGACTTGTGTGGGTGAGGATTACTGTAGATGAGTTGCCTCCTACTGTGGTGGCTAGTCCTATTTATGGAGGCCCTGGTCGTCTTCCCAAATATTGAGCGGGAAGGGATGCCACACCGGTCAATTTGAAAGGGGACAGCTAGTACAGGCTATCCAGACTAAAGGTGGTCTTCACCTGCCAAAGGCTCTGGTGGTGCCGCCGTCTTGGGCTCCACTCCACGGTGACCTCCGCCCTGCCGTTCTGCTCGTCTTGGAATCGCTGCACCGATATGGAAACCTTTGTCTGATGCCTCAGGACTCCTCGCCTGCACTTGCCCCCTTTAGCACCAAAGAGGAAATGAGGACACTGCGATCGCTGGCTCCCGCCTGGCCTTGGTCGTCATGGCTTGCATCACGGGAACCTCACGAGGTTCACCTTGCCTTGATCTCTCCGCCCCTCGCGAGCCAACCTGGTGAGGCAGCTCCCGAGGGGGTCTTGTGTCGTCCGCCTCGCGAGGCTTGGCCCCTCGTGAGGGTCTTGAGTGTTTGCTGGTGAAGTTTAGCCATACGGGGCCGCTGGGAGAGCCACTCTGTGGGCCGCAGGCAGGCAAGTGTGGGGACCCCCTTTCCTAGAATGCCGATGTGCCCACAAGCGAAAAAGGCGATGAACAGGGCCGTAAGTAACGAATCTTTGAAATAAGCCCAAGAATAAATGGGCCCCAAGAAGGCCGAAAGATAACACGGGTTGGAAATGACCCAATGGAATAATGGGCCGTTAGTGGGTATGAAGCGATACACTGTTCATTGCGGGCCAGATTTACTACGGGCTGTTAATGGGCCAAGAGTTACAAATCGCCTCGTTTGGGCCGAAAGACATCATGGGCCATACATGGGCCGGAAGTTACAATGGGCTGGAATCATATTGGATGGCCCAGATGAAGATACTGGGCTTAATTCTGATAGGCCGTAGCGGGCCATGAGTTAGCGGGCCGTAAATGGGCTATATAGGAACAGGCTTTCCGTGGGCCGGCCCATTACCTTTTGACCAAGTCAAACGGACCGGTCTTTTCACCGAAATGGGCCTCTGTTGGGCCGTGCCACGTGTCGACGTATCATAGGCGCCTCCTGTCCAATGAATGGATGACATCCGTCCCAACGGTGAGCCAACGCGTGTTTCCTCCGGCCAATGATAATTTTACACGTGGAAAATCCTCATTGGTCAGGGCTGTTAGCAGGTTATCGGATCCAAAACCGGACCCGATAGCTTAACAGCGTCCCGTTACTGTGGATGCCACGTGTCGGTCACCCTTGACGAAAGCATTTCCATGACGCGTGATTTATCGTCATGGAAGTGGACACTTCCGTCATGATAATTTTGGTAATGTCATGGAACACTTCTACGACAGCACAGGTATGACTATCTTGATTATGTCATAAATTTGTCATGGATGTACATGCATGACAGAAAACGTGACCTACTGTGACAAACACGTATCATCACGGAAAGTGTATGTTTTTGTAGTGGCCGTTGTGGGATCCCTTCCCGCCTATGTTTTGGGGGAAGAGGACCAAGGCCATTATAAATAGAGGCTAGCCACCACCGTAGAGGGGGATCGAATCCTTTCCACCCTCGACCTCATAGCCCTCACGAGGCTGTTCATCCACTGTACTAGTTCATCCTCAGCGCCTCGTGAGGCCAATCCACCACAAAGCAAAAGTAGGGTTTTACACCGCAAGGTGGCCCGAACCTGGGTACACTGCCGTGTTCATCTTCTCCCTCACCCTCACAAATTCGGCTACGCTAGGCTACGGGGCGACGAGCTCTAGACTTGAGAGGTTGAGATCTTCGTACACGCCCCTGAGTTCGAACCTTCTTGGGTGTGCGGAGCCCTGAATCCGACAAACGATGACATAGTGTGGACAATATCTATTCATGTAGGAATAGACCCCATCTTGTTATCCTTAATAGCAATGATAAATACGTGTCTTGCCGCCCCTTCTGTTAGTGGGAAAGAACACCGCACGACCGAACCCATCACAATGCACCTCTTCCTATGGCAAGAAAAATCTATCTAGTTGGCCTAACTAAACATAAGATTCGAAGAAGAAATACGAGGCTATAAATAATCATGCATATAAGAGATCAAAACTCAAATAACTTTCATGGATAAATAGATCTGATCATAAACTCAAAGTTCATCGTATCCCAACAAACACACCGCAAAAAAAGTTACATCAAATAGATCTCCAAGAGACCATTGTATTGAGAATCAAAAGAGAGAGAGGTAGCCATCTAGCTACTAACTACAGACCCGCAGGTCTACAATGAACTACTCACGCATCATCGGAGAGGCACCAATGAGGATGATGAACCCCTCCGTGATGGTTTCTAGATTGGATCTCGTGGTTCTGGAACTTGCGGCAGCTGGAATTGTGTTTCGTCGACTCCCCTAGGCTTTTTGTAATATTTAGGTATTTATAGGGCAAAGAGGCGGTGCGGGAGGCCACCGAGGTGGGCACAACCCACCAGGGCGCGCCTGGGCCCCCAGGCGCGCCTAGGTGGGTTATGCCCCCTCGGGGCACCCCTCTGGTACTTTTTTGGCCCATCTTGTGTCTTCTCGTCCGGAAAAATTCTCCAAAAAGTTCCGCTGCATTTGGACTCCGTTTGGTATTGATTTTCTGTGATGTAAAAAACAAGCAAAAAACAGCAACTGGCACTGGGCACTATGTCAATAGGTTAGTCCCTAAAAATTATATAAAGTTGCTATAAAATGGTTGTAAAACATCCAAGAATGATAATATAACAACATGGAACAATAAAAAAATTATAGATACGTTGGAGACGTATCAACATGACTGTGTACTTGTATGTGTCGGATCTCGGGTTCCGGCAAAACCCTTAAGGTTCGAACTCTGGGGTGCGCGCGAAGATCTCTCCCTCACAGAGCACACCCTCACATGCTTCGCGATCTCTAGGATAGCTTGACGAACTCGCAACACAAGGGACACAAGATTTATACTGGTTCGGGCCACCGTTGTGGTGTAATACCCTACTCCAGTGTGGTGGTGGTGGATTGCCTCTTGGGCTGAGGAGGAACAGTACAAGGGGAAGAACAGCCTCCTGAGGAGAGGTGTTCTTGTGCTCGGTGAACTTGAGGGTGTGTGAGGATTGCTCAAGATGGGCCCCCTTCCTACTGTGGTGGCTAGTCCTATTTATAGAGGCCCCGGTCCTCTTTCCAAATATTGAGCGGGAAGGGATCCCACAACGGCCAATTTGAAAGGGGACAGCTAGTACAGCTTATCCTAACAAAAGTAGTCTTCGCCTGCCAAAGGCTCTGGTGGTGACACCGCCTTGGGCTCCACGGTGATCTCCGTCTTGCCGTCCTGCTGGTCTTGGTCTAGTTGCACCGATAGGGAAACCTTTGCTTGACGCCTCGGTACTCCTCGCCTGCGCTTGCCCCCTTAGCACCAAAGGGGAAACAAGGACACTGTTTGTTGATACGTCTCCAACGTATCTATAATTTTTGATTGCTCCATGCTATATTATCTACTGTTTTGGACAATATTGGGCTTTATTTTCCACTTTTATATTATTTTTGGGACTAACCTATTAACCGGAGGCCCAGCCCAGAATTGCTGTTTTTTTGCCTATTTCAGAGTTTCGAAGAAACGGAATATCAAACGGAGTCCAAACGGAATGAAACCTTTGGGAACGTGATTTTCTCACCTAATATGATCGAGGAGACTTGGACCCTACGTCAAGAAAGCCAGGAGGTGGGCACGAAGTAGGGGGGCGCGCCCACCCCCCTAGGGCGCGCACCCACCCTCATGGGCCCCACCTTGCTCCACCGACATACTTCTTACTCCTATATATACCTACGTACCCCCAACCGATCATATACGGAGCCAAAAACCTAATTCCACCGCCGCAACTTTCTGTATCCACGAGATCCCATCTTGGGGCCTGTTCCGGAGCACTGCCGGAAGGGGAATCCACCACGGAGGGCTTCTACATCATCATAGCCCCTCCGATGAAGTGTGAATAGTTTATCTCAGACCTTTGGGTCCATAGTTAGTAGCTAGATGGCTTCTTCTCTCTTTTTGTATCTCAATGCAATGTTCTCCCCCTCTCTCGTGGAGATCTATTCGATGTAATCTTCTTTTTGCGGTGTGTTTGTGGAGACCGATGAATTGTGGGTTTATGATCAAGATTATCTATGAACAATATTTGAATCTTCTCTGAATTCTTTTATGTATGATTGGTTATCTTTGCAAGTCTCTTCGAATTATCAGTTTGGTTTGGCCTACTAGATTGGTTTTTCTTGCAATGGGAGAAGTGCTTAGCTTTGGGTTCAATCTTGCGGTGTCCTTTCCCAGAGACAGTAGGGGCAGCAAGGCACGTATTGTATTGTTTCCATCGAGGATAACAAGATGGGGTTTTTATCATATTGCAAGAATTTATCCCTCTACATCATGTCATCTTGCTTAAGGCGTTACTCTGTTTTCTTGAACTTAATACTCTAGATGAATGCTGGATAGCGGTCGATGAGTGGAGTAATAGTAGTAGATGCAGGCCGGAGTCGGTCTACTTGTCTCGGACGTGATGCCTATATACATGATCATACCAAGATATTCTCATAACTATGCTCAATTCATCAATTGCTCAACATGAATTCGCTCACCCACCGTAAAATACTTATGCTCTTGAGAGAAGCCACTAGTGAAATCTATGGCCCCCGGGTCTATCTTCATCATATTAATCTTCCTACGCTTTGATAATGCTTTGCTATTTACTTTGCTTTTATTTTACTTTGCATCTTTATACCAAACATACCAAAAATATTATCTTTCATCTCTATCAGATCTCACTCTCGTAAGTGACCGTGAAGGGATTGACAACCCCTATTCGCGTTGGTTGCGAGGTGTTATTTGCTTTGTGTAGGTACGAGGGACTCGCGCGTAGCCTCCTACTGGATTGATACCTTGGTTCTCAAAAACTAAGGGAAATACTTACGCTACTTTGCTGCATCATCCTTTCCTCTTCGGGGAAATCCAACGCAGTGCTCAAGAGGTAGCATGCGTGCTGGCGCCCGCCTGGCCTTGGTCGTCATGGCTCACGTCACGAGAACCTCGCGAGGTTTGCCTTGCCTTGATCTCTCCGCCCCTCGCGAGCCAGCCTGGTGAGGCCGCTCCCGAGGAGGTCTTGTGTCGTCCGCCTCGCGAGGCTTGGCCCCTCGCGAGGGTCCTGAAAGCTTGTTGGTATGGGCCGTACGGGCCCGCTAGTAGAGCCATGCCGTGGGCTGCAGGCAGGCAAGTCCGGGGACCCCCGTTCCCAGAACGCTGACAGTAGCCCCCGGGCCTAAGGCACGCTCGGACTATGCTTCGAGGCGAAGCCAAAGGGCAAGTGCGGAGCGCCGCAGGCCCCACAGCTTGCGGCCTTGGTCGATACGCGGCGGTTGATTGGATGTGGGTGTCTCTGCTTCCCCACGATGCCTTGGCAACTGCCCGACTTGACAAGTCCCTGCGACATGCAAGGAAAACCATCATTACCTGTGATCGTGGGGGGCGCAGGTTGGCCTTCTCTTGCTATAAATGGGTAGGGGTGGGGGCAGAGCCCCCATTGCCCATCTCTTTCCATTCCGCTCGCTTCCTCCCCCTTGCTCTATCGTTAGCAGCGACACCAATGGCGCCGTCGAAGAGGTTCTCCACCGCGGAGAACGGGAAGGCCCCTCGCGAAGGGCCCGGTCCTCTGATGCCCAAGCGTGGACATGGCCGTCCCCGCAAGCACATCACAACCCCCGCCGCGCCCCCCGCGGCCGCGGCGGTGCTGCTTCACGCAATAGGGGTCGCTCCGGTCGCGGCAGCCCTGTTGATGAAGGGAGACGCGCCGTGGTCGCACGGCCTCCCCGACCGCGGTTCCACTCGGCGGAGGTGCTGACGGAGTTCGTCTTCTGGTCGGAGGACCCGACCGTAAACTCTCTTCAGCTCCCGTGTTTCTTCATCGACGAGCTGCCGGCTGCAGGTCCAGGCGGGCTCTGGCTGCAGGCGGACGGCTGCTGCAGTAGAGCTACCTGGGTCGCGATTGAGGTCTCCGTTGTGGGCAACATAGCCCTGGCCGGCGGCTGGCAGACGTTTGCATGCACGCGCGGCCTGGGCAGGCGGTGCACCCTTCATTTCAAGTACGACGGCGATGCGACCCTCTACGTGTGGGTGTTTGGGGAAGATGGTGGCCGCGCCGGATGCTGCCCTGAGGTCAACGACGGCGACGAGGTGCTCGGCCTTGGCGATGGTCGTGACGAGGATGAGGGCGAACGCGCCCTTGGCGTCGACCGCGTCTCGTCCAGCTACGGCGACTCTCCCCCCGGCGACAGCTCCAGCAGCGGTGGTTACGGCCAGCCTCCGCGACCGCTTCGAATGTGGTAGCTGGTCGTCTCGCCGTCGTGCCCCTGTGAAGCGCGAGGATGGGTCTGGCTGAGCTCGGGTCAGCGCCAAGAGCCCGCCTTCGCGGTCCACCATAGGGGCATGCGCCCCTTTTATCTTGTTCTTCCTTTCCTTCCTGTATTAAGAAAGAAACCAGTTTGCCCTAGAGGGGCATGCAATGAACTATGATTTCCCTGTTATTATGCTATTTTTATCGTCCCTGTGCTGTGTCGCAACATCGTTGTTTTATGTCAGGATAACTTAGCTTGATGGGCTTGGAGCAGTCTCCTCTCCTCTCTACGAGGTGGTCGCTTCCTGGTGCCTGTCGAGGCCCCCTTGGCCTGGTAGGCTCTTAGAAACTGCAGAAAAAACTCGTTAGGAGGCTTAAGGTTCTCCCGAGCCTTGATCACAGGCGCCGTTGGCCTTGACCCTGCGCTTTGTATCGCGGTACCCGTGGGGCATGGATTAGAAGAGGTCCACCAGCTTGTGGGCTCGAACGAGGGTGCCTCGTGAAAAGTAGAAAAAGGGGAAAACGCTCACGAGGGCACCTATCTAGCCCCCTCGCGAGGAATACGAGAGAGAGTACAACAAACAGAAACCAAGGCAGAAGTCGGCGGAACCATCAAAGGTGTGAAACAGCGAAGAACTCCAGAAGCAAACTTCGATTAAAGAGGGGTGAACCAACTACGGAAAGCAAATGAAAAGCCGCGTCCGGCACCTAGTCTAGTCTTCATGTCTTCTCACCAGCGCGGAGCTAAGTGCTGCCACTTGGACGTGGGAGGGAGCCCTCGAGGCCCGAGGTCGGCACTCCTGAGACTCTGGGGCGTGTATAACCCCACTCATTATTATGTGAGAGTGTCACGAGCGGAGACCTTCACAGGCACTGGGCCTTCTTCACAGGCGCTGGGCCTTTCTTCATGGGTAGAACTTCCGGAGGTGTTGGATGTTCCAGGCGTTCTGGATGGGTACCCGTCCTGTGTCTCCAGGCGTGCGGCGCCAGGCCTGGATACATGGACGACCTTGAATGGGCCCTCCCACATGGGTGAGAGCTTATGCAGCCCTTCGCTGGAGAGGACCCGCCTCAGGACGAGGTCACCCGCCTCGAGCGTCCTGGGGCCGATGTTGCGGCAGTGGTACCGCCGCAGCGCCTGCTGATACCTTGCCACCTGCAGTGCAGCTTCACGGTGATGTTCCTCCCCGAGCACGAAGTCCATTGTAACGCCCCGGATTCGATGCGCCAGGTGTCCGCCAGTTATTCGTCGTTGTTGCCATGTCTTTTGCTTGCGTGTTGCACTTTGCCATGTCATCATATGCATTTCATATCATGTCGTCATGTGCATCGCATTTGCATACATGTTCGTCTCATGCATCCGAGCATTTACCCCGTTGTCCGTTTTGCAATCCGGCACTCCTATGTTCCCCGGCGCTCCCTTTTACCTCTTTTCGTGTGCGGGTGTTAAACTTTCTCGGAATGGCCCGAGGTTTGCCAAGCGACCTTGGTATAGCACCGGTAGACCGCCTGTCAAGTTTCGGGTCATTTGGAGCTCGCTTGGTACTCCAACGGTTAACCGCATAACCGCAAAGGCCTCTTTTAAGTTGCAGCCCAACACCCCTTCAAAATAGCCCAATAACCCATCTAAGTCACTTCCATGTCCATCGCGGTTCGATCACGATCATGTGGGCGAAAACCGCACCCCATTTGGAGCTTCCTAGCTCCTTCTACCTATAAAAACACCTCCTCCCCCGAAATTTCGGATCAAATCCGCCCCTAACCCTAGCCCCGCTCCTGTCGCCGACGCCGGACACGTCCGGCGGAGCCGATCGTCCGCCCGCCGCCCGGACCACTCGCGCGCCGCCATGTGGCGAGCCACGCCCACATCGCCGCCCGCCGCCAGTTCATGAGGCCCGTTCGGGCCCATGCGCCGCGCCTTTCCGCCGCCGCGCCGCCGCCCTCGCTGCCGTCGCCCGGCCTCGATCGCCGCCCATGGTGCCACAATCGCCGCGCCATGGTGCCTTGGCCAGCCATCGCCCATCGCCCGCCCAGCGCCTCCCCACCGGCCGGCTCAGCCCCCCGGCCCTCCTTCCTCCTCTCCGGCTCCTCTCCGGCGAGCCGCCGCCGGCCACCTCGACACGCGCGCCCCGGATCTCATATCCAAACGGGAGGTTGACTTTCCCCGAGCCCCGAAATCCTCTAAGTCTTTATTCTGTGATAATTTTGTTGCATTTTCATCATGCCATAACTTTGCACTCGTGGCTCCGTTTCGGGCGTGCTGCATAACGAATTGTTCGACTCGACGACTATATTATTTCATCTCATTGCATCATTTTAATTTGAGCTCATCTTGATGACCGAAATGCTGTTAGAAGAGGGCGATGTGATGTTAGTTTCAGATTCTTGTCAGAACATGCACTTTTGTTATTTTTTCCATGATTGATGTGTGCGTCCTGTGAACTTGAGTCCTACATGTGTTTTGTAATATGCCATGCCATCTTTACAGGGGTGTATGCCATGTATTTTTGTGATCTCTGTGGTGACTAGCACAAGCATGCAAACTAGGCTTCATGATGTTGCTGATTTCAGCCCCTGTTTTGCTGATATTTGTATGCCATGTTAACTTGATGGTACAGAGAGATCCATGCATATTTTGAGATACTTAAGTAAGGATGTTTTGAACATATTGTTATGCTCTATCTATCCATGACTTTGTTTGCAATTATGGAGTAGTCTAGCTTGAGTCAATCGAGCTCTACTTTTGCTATAAAATGTTTCCTGGCAGGTTGTTTACATGTTATTCAATTTTGCCAAGGTTTTTGTAGTTGATCCGTGTATTCTATGGTGTTGTTCTTGCCATGTATAACTTCTATGCCATGTCTCCTTACTGTTGGTTGCCTTGCCATGCCATGTATTGCTCTGTGGTGAGTGGTTCAAGCTCACCAACATGCCTACTTATTGTTGTTCCTGCCATGTATGAATCTGTAATATAACTTGCTATGTTTACATGGGTGCCATCATATTTTCTGTGCCCTTTTGGCTCATGGACAGTAAGGGACTTTTGTTCTACGCATTTAGTAGAGTCATGCCATGCCTTTGTTTGCCATGTTAAGTTCCTGTAACATGTTGTTTACTAGCTCTAAACATTGCAACCTGATGTTATTTCTGCAAAGTCTGAAACTGTTATTATTTGCAATCTTGCCATGTGTGTTTGAGCATGTTCTAGTGATTTCTGGAGATAGCTCAGTGTTCATGTTTTGTCATGCTTTACCAGTACATCATGCCCATGCCTTTTGTTATTACGTTAAGGTCCCGTAGCATGTTGTTTTGATGCTTGCAATATGCCTAGTTGCTTTTTTGGACAGTTTGTTGTCATGACTTGTATAGAGTGTATGTGTTGCACCGTTGCTCCGTTTTGAGTGTGCTCTACATGAAACTTGCTTGATTTTGCATGTAGTTTCATATTATCATGTTGCATCCTTGTTTTGAGGTGTTTTTTTGATGTTTGGATGCATTTTGTATCAATGCCATGCTTATCTTGTTTTGCTCATATCTTCTAGGCCGTAGCTCCGAATCTAATGAACTTTATATATAACTCGACTAGAATTTCGTGTAGATCATCGTGGTGCATCTTAACTTGCTGTTTAACAACTTGAACATAAGGTTTTTTCAGATCTGGACCAATTTCGAAATTTGCATATGAGGACTTACCAGAGTTGTTATATGTTGTTTCCGGCCTCATTTATACTTGCTTTGATGTGTTGCTCGTGTTTGCATCATCTCTTGCCATGAGTAGCCTCATCTAGCTTTGTCATGCATCATGCTTGATTGTGCATCATGTCTTGTCTATGTGTGGTGTGTTTACTATGTTGTGTGCTTCTTCTTGTTAGTTCCGCTTGCTGCGATCGTGAGGATTCGCTCGTCTCACGCTTGGTTCGGCTTCATCCGCTCGTCTTCTTCATGGACTCGTTCTTCTTCCTTGCGGGATTGCAGGCAAGATGACCGCTACCTTGGATCTCACTACTATCATTGCTATGCTAGTTGCTTCGTTCTATCGCTATGCTGCGCTACATATCTTTTGTTCCTCAAGCCTTCCAAATTGCCATGTCAGCCTCTAACCTCTTGCACCCTTCCTAGCAAACCGTTGTTTGGCTATGTTACCGCTTTGCTCAGCCCCTCTTATAGCGTTGTTAGTTGCAGGTGAAGATGAAGTTTGTTCCTTGTTGGAACATGGAGATGTTGTTCCTTGTTGGAACATGTATACTTGTTGGGATATCACAATATATCTTATTTAATTAATGCATCTATATACTTGGTAAAGGGTGGAAGGCTCGGCCTTATGCCTGTGTTTTGTTCCACTCTTGCCGCCCTAGTTTCCGCCATATCGGTATTATGTTCCCGGATTTTGCGTCCCTAACGCGGTCGGGTGATTTATGGGACCCCTTGACAGTTCGCTTTGAATAAGACTCCTCCAAAGAAGGCCCAACATTGGTTTTACCATTTGCCTCACCACCACCTACATTTCCTTTGGGAGTAATTAACCCAAGGGTCATCTTTATTTAGCCCCGGGCCAATGCTTGTCTAAGTGTTGGCCCGAACCGAGTAGATCAGGGGCCCCTCGGGAAACTCGGGTTTGGTTTTACTCGTAGGATGTCTCATCCGTGTTGCCCTGAGAACGAGATATGTGCAGCTCCTATCGGGATTGTCGGCAGATCGGGCGGCTTTGCTGGTCTTGTTTTATTGCTGTCGAATGTCTTGTAGCCGGATTCCGAGACTGATCGGGTCTTCCCGGGAGAAGGAATATCCTTCGTTGATCGCGAGAGCTTATCATGGGCTAAGTTGGGACACCCCTGCAGGGTATAAACTTTCGAGAGTCGTGCCCGCGGTTATGTGGCAGATGGGAATTTGTTAATATCCGGTTGTAGTAAACTTGAAGAAAACTCTTCTAAAATACACCAACCGTGTGTGTAGCCGTGATGGTCTCTTCTCGGCGGAGTCCGGGAAGTGAACACGGTTTCTGGGTTATGTTTGACGTAAGTAGGAGTTCAGGATCACTTCTTGATCATTACTAGTTGACGACCGTTTCTTTGTTTCTCTTCTCTCTCTCATTTGCGTATGTTAGCCACCATATATGCTTAGTCGCTGCTGCAACCTCACCACTTTACCCCTTCCTTTCCCATTAGGCTTTGCTAGTCTTGATACCCATGGTAATGGGATTGCTGAGTCCTCGTGGCTCACAGATTACTACACCATCAGTTGCAGGTGCAGGTTTGCGATGATCATGACGCGAGAGCGATGTTTGCTTGTGTTGGAGTTCTTCTTCTGCTTCTTCTTCGATCAGGGGTTAGGTTCCAGGTCGGCAGCCTGGGCTAGCAGGGTGGATGTCGTTTGAGCTTCTGTTTATGTTTCATCCGTAGTCGGAGGTTGATCTTGTATATGATGTTGATGTATTCTTGTGGCATTTGTGCCTTATGTATGTATCCCCACTATTATGTAATGTTGATGTAATGATATCCACCTTGCAAAAGTGTTCCAATATGCGGGTCTATCCTTGGTGGGACCGTCGAGTTCCTTTTGGATAGGGTCGCATATTGGGCGTGACAAGTTGGTATCAGAGCCTCGACCGACCTTAGGAGCCCCCTTGATTGATCGTGTAGTTTGGCCATTGTTGAGTCTAGAAGAAAACTATTTTCTGAGTCTAGTTATACCGGAGAGTAGGAATTGTTTTTACTCCTCAGCCCCTTCGTCGCTCTGGTAAGGAATCCTGACGTAGGTGTTTTGAATTACTCCTCTTCCCATTCAAATTTTTCTTTAGGATCACGTGGTTAGTTTTCGTTCATTGTCCTTCCTCTTTTGTCCGGTGCATTTCTCGTCAAGCCGACTCGAGACTCTTCATCTTTGCCAAGTTCAATCCTCAGTTGTCTTCTTTTCCCACCCGCCCTCCCTTCTTCTTCTCGGAACCGGAGTCCGTAATTGAGTATCCATCCTACTCGTGCGAAGTCTTTGCTTTCTTTCCTCAATGATTTCAACCGGTGTTTTCTCTTCAAGATATTTGTCGATTTCCCCTTCCAAGTTATCTTTGTTTTCCCGCCCTCCCACCCTTTTTTTCCCGGAGTCTGACTCTCTCTCGACCAGCTATTTCATTTGTATGGAGCCTCTTCAGTCTTTCGTCAATTGTTTCAACCGGTGAATTCTCGTCTCGTTTGAAATTCTTCATCTCTTTCTTTTCCGGTGGATTCGATTCAAGTTTTTCGAGTTGATCACATTCTTTTCCTGGATCAAGTGTTCTCCCTGCTCGTTCGTCTCTCGCCAGTTTATCCTTCCGGAGTGCTCAAGACATCTCAGGAGATTCGTCTGTGTTTGAATTAATCCGAGGTTGTCACCTCATTCAAATATTTCAATTGTTCCGGTGCATCATCTATCTCTTCAACAATCCTTTTCAACGGTGTTTTCTTTTAGTGGGCCCTAACCCACAGGTCTTTTCCCAGGATCTTACCTGACTCTTTTAATTTCCGGAGTTATTCCTAAATTCTTTTCAAGTGTGACGAAGAATGAATATCATCACCACTTGCCTTTTCCAAGATCGATTTTGAATCATTTCATTGTTGGCTCAACCTCTTCGCTTTTCATTCTCCGGAGTATCCCAAGAATTTTGTGGTGTTTCCGTCGATATTTGAAGGTCAAGAAGAGTTTTTCCTCTAAACCTTGTCCGTCCTCCCGAAGATTCGTGGTTCTAGCTTCATATCATCCTCTCGAATTATTCCATTTGTCAGATATTCTTTTTCTCAACCATCCGGAGTTTGTCAGCAGTTGTTTTTCGGAGGCCATCGTTCCAGAAGAATTCTTCGCCCTCATCATTCCAGCTATCGTCCTCTAATTATCCCAGTGCTCCGTTCAAGAGTTCTTTATTCAGCTCATGATCTCTTTGTTCTTTTGCATCTAATTCCCCTCTAGTATTTGGTTCTTCTAATTCTTCCCGGTGATTCATACTCTTTCATCAGTCATTTTCGAATTCTTACGGTGGTTCTTTCATATTCTTTTCCTTGTTTATCATATTAATCCATTCGTTCTTTTCAATCCTACCGG
Organism: Aegilops longissima; assembly: GCA_021605205.1. Classification (NCBI taxonomy): domain Eukaryota; kingdom Viridiplantae; phylum Streptophyta; class Magnoliopsida; order Poales; family Poaceae; genus Aegilops; species Aegilops longissima. The sequence continues at coordinate 81,558 of JAHIAM010006334.1, read as the reverse complement.
TGGCTCATGAAGACCTTCTCAAGTTTGTGATATGTCACTTCTCAATCCTTTTCATCAAGAATAAGTAGTATGCAAATCCATTGCTTCTCATCAATTTAATTGGTGGAGGATAAGCATAACATAATTCTTATTCTCATTTCATCGTGGTCAAGTTGATTAATTCTTTCTTTGGAGATTGTTCGTGATGAGTGATTTTCTCGGATCTAAGTCGTTCGTCATTTCTTTTCCGGAGTTCAAATTTACTCGACCATCTCGTCGGAACCTCCGTCTAAATCATCGCAAGGCTCATCTTATTCTTTCTTCCTTCATTCTACCTCATCATCCTTTTGTCACCGGAGTTCTTCATGGTGGTTCTTCATGATTTAATTCATTCTCTCAAGAGTTCATCAAGATTCTTGTTGGCGGAGTTCATGTATCTTTTCTTCTCGCATCTTGAAGTGTAATTAGTTCTCCATATTCTTTTGAAGTGGAGTTTTGCATTTCTTCATTATTCTCAGCTATCCAATCATTTCAATTTGTAGTCGGTTATCACCTTATGATCTTGAAATGTTATCCATAAGTCCACAACAAGCTTATTCTTTCGTTGTTGATTTTCTCAACAACTCCAGTCAATCCTTCCTTCTAAGTTCTTTTCATTCAATTTTTCCAATTCTTCCGGAGGTATTGCGTTGCTTATGTCGTCAACTATCATTCCATCCTCTCAAGTTCGTGTTCTATTCTTTCCTTGTTCTGTCAGAGTGTGGCCTAAATCGTTTCAGTCTTATTTGTTTCTTATCTCGTTCTAACCGGAGTTGTTTCATAGTTTATCTGATTCCGTGAGCTTTCGATTCTCGTCATTCTCGTCGCTCATCTCTTCTTCTCGAGTGCTCTCGATTCCTTGCTTCTTCTTTGAGTTCTTGTTTCACCTCTTCCTTTTCCCTTCCGTCTCGGTCCTAAGATCTCGGGATGAGATCTCTTATTAGTGGAGGAGTGTTGTAACGCCACGGATTCGATGCGCCAGGTGTCCGCCAGTTATTCGTCGTTGTTTCCATGTCATTTGCTTGCGTGTTGCACTTTGCCATGTCATCATATGCATTTCATATCATGTCGTCATGTGCATCGCATTTGCACACATGTTCGTCTCATGCATCCGAGCATTTACCCCGTTGTCCGTTTTGCAATCCGGCACTCCTATGTCCCCGGCGCTCCCTTTTACCTCTTTTCGTGTGCGGGTGTTAAACTTTCTCGGAATGGCCCGAGGTTTGCCAAGCGGCCTTGGTATAGCACCGGTAGACCGCCTGTCAAGTTTCGGGTCATTTGGAGCTCGTTTGGTACTCCAACGGTTAAACGCATAACCGCAAAGGCCTCTTTTAAGTTGCAGCCCAACACCCCTTCAAAATAGCCCAATAACCCATCTAAGTCACTTCCATGTCCATCGCCGTTCAATCACGATCATGTGGGCGAAAACCGCACCCCATTTGGAGCTTCCTAGCTCCTTCTACCTATAAAAACACCTCCTCCCCCGAAATTTCGGATCAAATCCGCCCCAAACCCTAGCCCCGCTCCTCTCGCCGCCGCCGGACACGTCCGGGCGGAGCGGACGGTCTACCGCCGCCTGGACCACTCGCCCACTGCCACGTGGCGGGCCATTCCACTTCGCCGCGGCCACACCAGGCCCGCGAGGCCTGTTCCTGCCCCCACGGCCCAGCGCCTTCACCGCCCGCCGCGCCCGTGCCCTGACCCTCCGCCGCCTCGGCCGCCTGCTGCCGTTGTTCGGCCTCGTCGCCTGCCATGCCGGGTGCCCGGCCATCGCCATCGCCCGCGCCCAGCGCCTCCCCCCACCCCCGCCTCCGCCCCGGCCCTCCTTCGTCCTCTCCGGCTCCTCTCCGGCGAGCCGCGGCCGGCCACCTTGACCCGCACGCCCCGGATCTCAGATCCAAACGGGAGGTTGACTTTCCCCGAGCCCCGAAATCCTCTGTCTTTATTCTGTGATAATTTTGTTGCATTTTCATCATGCCATAACTTTGCACTCGTGGCTCCGTTTCGGGCGTGTAGCATACCGTATTGTTCGCCTCGACGAGTACATTATTTCGTCTCATTGCATCATTTTCATTTGAGCTCATCTTGATGCCAGAAATGCTGTTAGAAGAGGGCTATGTGATGTTAGTTTCAGATTCTTATCAGAACATGCACTTTTGTCATTTTTGCCATGATTGATGTGTGCATCCTATGAACTTGAGTCCTACATGTGTTTTGTAATATGCCATGCCATCTTTACAGGGGTGTATGCCATGTATTTTTGTGATCTCTGTGGTGACTAGCACAAGCATGCAAACTAGGCTTCATGATGTTGCTGATTTCAGCCCCTGTTTTGCTGATATTTGTATGCCATGTTAGCTTGATGCTACAGAGAGATCCATGCATATTTTGAGATACTTCAGTAAGGATGTTTTGAATATATGGTTATGCTCTATCCATCCATGACTTTGTTTGCAATTATGGAGTAGTCTAGCGTGAGTCAATCGAGCTCTACTTTTGCTATAAAATGTTTCCTGGCAGGTTGTTTACATGTTACTCAATTTTTCCAAGGTTGTTGTAGTTGATCCGTGTATTCTATGGTGTTGTTCTTGCCATGTATAGCTTCTATGCCATGTCTCCTTACTGTTGGTTGCCTTGCCATGCCATGTATTGCTCTGTGGTGAGTGGTTCAAGCTCACCAACATGCCTACTTATTGTTGTTCCTGCCATGTATGAATCTGTAATATAACTTGCTATGTTTACATTGGTGCCATCATATTTTCTGTGCCCTTTTGGCTCATGATCAGTAAGGGACTTTTGTTCTATACATTTAGTAGAGTCATGCCATGCCTTTGTTTGCCATGTTAAGTTCCTGTAACATGTTGTTTGATAGCTCTAAACATTGCAACCTGATGTTATTTCTGCAAAGTCTGAAACTGTTATTATTTGCAATCTTGCCATGTGTGTTTGAGCATGTTCTAGTGATTTCTGGAGATAGCTCAGTGTTCATGTTTTGTCATGCTTTACTAGTACATCATGCCCATGCCTTTTGTTATTACGTTAAGGTCCCGTAGCATGTTGTTTTGATGCTTGCAATATGCCTAGTTGCTGTTTTGGACAGTTTGTTGTCATGACTTGTATAGAGTGTATGTGTTGCACCGTTGCTCCGTTTTGAGTGTGCTCTACATGAAACTTGCTTGATTTTGCATGTAGTTTCATATTATCATGTTGAATCCTTGTTTTGAGGTGTTTGTTTGATGTTTGGATGCATTTTGTATCAATGCCATGCTTATCTTGTTTTGCTCATATCTTCTAGGCCGTAGCTCCGAATCTAATGAACTTTCTGTGTAACTTGACTAGAATTTCGTGTAGATCATCGTGGTGCATCTTAACTTGCTGTTTAACAACTTGAACATAAGGTTTTTTCTGATCTGGACCAATTTCGAAATTTGCATATGAGGACTTACCGGAGTTGTTATATCTTGTTTTCGGCCTCATTTAAACTTGCTTTGATGTTATGCTCGTGTTTGCATCATCTCTTGCCATGAGTAGCCTCATCTAGCTTTGTCATGCATCATGCTTGATTGTGCATCATGTCTTGTCTATGTGTGGTGTGTTTACTATGTTGTGTGCTTCTTCTTGTTAGTTCCCGTTTCGTTGCGATCGTGAGGATTCGTTCGTCTACGCTTGGTTCGGCTTCATCCGTTCGTCTTCTTCATGGACTCGTTCTTCTTCCTTGCGGGATTGCAGGCAAGATGACCGCTACCTTGGATCTCACTACTATCATTGCTATGCTAGTTGCTTCGTTCTATCGCTATGCTGCGCTACATATCTTTTGTTCCTCAAGCCTTCCAAATTGCCATGTCAGCCTCTAACCTCTTGCACCCTTCCTAGCAAACCGTTGTTTGGCTATGTTACCGCTTTGCTCAGCCCCTCTTATAGCGTTGTTAGTTGCAGGTGAAGATGAAGTTTGTTCCTTGTTGGAACATGGAGATGTTGTTCCTTGTTGGAACATGTATACTTGTTGGGATATCACAATATATCTTATTTAATTAATGCATCTATATACTTGGTAAAGGGTGGAAGGCTCGGCCTTATGCCTGGTGTTTTGTTCCACTCTTGCCGCCCTAGTTTCCGTCATATCGGTATTATGTTCCCGGATTTTGCGTCCCTAACGCTGGTCGGGTGATTTATGGGACCCCTTGACAGTTCGCTTTGAATAAGACTCCTCCAAAGAAGGCCCAACATTGGTTTTACCATTTGCCTCACCACCACCTACATTTCCTTTGGGAGTAATTAACCCAAGGGTCATCTTTATTTAGCCCCCGGGCCAATGCTTGTCTAAGTGTTGGCCCGAACCGAGTAGATCAGGGGCCCCTCGGGAAACTCGGGTTTGGTTTTACTCGAGGATGTCTCATCCGTGTTGCCTGAGAACGATATGTGCAGCTGCTATCGGGATTGTCGGCGCATCATGCGGCTTTGCTGGTCTTGTTTTATTGCTGTCGAAATGTCTTGTAGCCGGGATTCCGAGACTGATCGGGTCTTCCCGGGGAGAAGGAATATCCTTCGTTGACGGCGAGAGCTTATCATGGGCTAAGTTGGGACACCCCTGCAGGATATAAACTTTCGAGAGCCGTGCCCGTGGTTATGTGGCAGATGGGAATTTGTTAATATTCGGTTGTAGTAAACTTGAAGCAAACTCTTCTAAAATACACCAACCGTGTGTGTAGCCGTGATGGTCTCTTCTCGGCGGAGTCCGGGAAGTGAACACGGTTTCTGGTTTATGTTTGACGTAAGTAGGAGTTCAGGATCACTTCTTGATCATTACTAGTTGACGACCGTTCCTTTGTTTCTCTTCTCTCTCTCATTTGCGTATGTTAGCCACCATATATGCTTAGTCACTGCTGCAACCTCACCACTTTACCCCTTCCTTTCCCATTAAGCTTTGCTAGTCTTGATACCCATGGTAATGGGATTGCTGAGTCCTCGTGGCTCACAGATTACTACACCATCAGTTGCAGGTGCAGGTTTGCGATGATCATGACGCGCGAGCGATGTTTGCTTGTGTTGGAGTTCTTCTGCTTCTTCTTCGATCAGGGGTTAGGTTCCAAGTCGGCAGCCTGGGCTAGCAGGGTGGATGTCGTTTGAGCTTCTGTTTATGTTTCATCCGTAGTCGGATGTTGATCTTGTATATGATGTTGATGTATTCTTGCGGCATTTGTGCCGTATGTATGTATCCCCACTATTATGTAATGTTGATGTAATGATATCCACCTTGCAAAAGCGTTCCAATATGCGGGTCTATCCTTCGTGGGACCGTCGAGTTCCTTTTGGATAGGGTCGCATATTGGGCGTGACATCCATCCCCCGCATGGCGTCCTGCTGCGTTTCATCAAACGCCAGGACCCGTTCAGAGCGATGTTAGACCTCGTGAGGGAGGACCGCTTCTGCTCCATAGACGAGGAAGAACGGGGTCTCGCCCATTGGCTTGGTGGCGGTGGTGCGGATGGACCACAGCACGGACTGGAGCTCGTCGTACCAGCCCCTGTCGCATGCCTCGAGCTTCTTTTTGAAGGTCCTGGTCTTGAGGCCCCTCAGGACCTCTGCGTTGGCGCGTTCGGCCTGACCATTGCTCCTGGGGTGTGCCACCGAAGCGTAGCAGATCTGCGTTCCAAGGTTAGCACAATATATCTTGAAGAGATTACTAGTGAATTGTGAGCCGTTATCAATGATGATGCGGTTGGGGACCCCGAAACGGCTCACGAGGCCCTTGATTAACTTGACCGCCGAGCCAGCTCGGATGGTGCTGACGGCTTCAACGTAGAGGTAGCGGTAGCCCCCGGGTGCTCGAGGGAATGGGCCCAAGATATCTAGTCCCCAGACCGTGAATGGCCATGTGAGCGGGATGGTCTGGAGGCCCTGAGCTGGCTGATGAACCCACTTGGCGTGGAACTGGAAGGCCTCACAGGACCTCACCAACTCAGTCATGTCGTTGAGTGTCGTGGGCCAGTAGAATCCACTGCGAAACACCTTGCCGACGAGGGTCCGCGACAACGAGTGATGCCCGAAGTCCCTGCCGTGTATGTCGACTAGCAGCTCTCTTCCTTGCTCCCTGGAGATGCAACGTAGGGAAATGTCATTTGGCCGCTTCCTGTATAACTCATCGTCCCGGATGTAGTATGCTATGGCTTGTCGGGCCACACAATGTCCTCCTCATCTTCCGGCAGCGTTCCTTGCGTCAGGTATTCCTTGAATTCCTTGATCTAGCATCCCTCCTGAGGTTCGAGCGCCAAGAGCAAGCGCGCTCCCGAGGTCGGGCCGCAGGCCGGGGCTCCTGAAACAGGCGGTTGAGGGAGTTCCTCATGAGGCAGCGCTGTTCGTGAGAGCGGTGGCGTTGTTGATGGCTTGAAGAGCCGCTCCTCAAAGACGCCAGGTTCTTGAGGTAGCCGCTTGGATGCTCTTCTGGCGATGTCGTCGGCTTGTTGGTGCCGCGGGGCACATGCTGTAACTCCAGACCCGAGAACTGCTTCTCCATCTTGCGCACCTCCATGTGCTCGTGCTTTGGCTCATAAACCTTGTTGGAGAAGTTGATGAGGAGCTGTGAGTCGCCCTTGATGGTGAGACGCCTCACCCCCAGGGCCACCGCAGCCTTGAGGCCAGCTATGAGGCCCTCGTACTCTGCTATGTTGTTGGAGACCTTCTCGTACTGCTGGAAGCAGAGCTGCACGGCATAGTAGAGCTTGTCCTGGGTGGGTGAGATGAGCATCGCTCCAGCCCCCACGCCCTGGCGTGAGAATGCGCCGTCGAAGTACATGACCCAGCCGTCCAGTGCTTCGCTTCCTGGAGATAGGGATAAGTCCTCGTCTGCCTCGAGCTCTGGGGCATCGGTCCATTCAGCCACAAAGTCTGCGAGCGCAGCCCCCTTGATGACCCTGGTTGTGCTAAACTCCAAGTCAAACGCTTGCAGCTCGATGTTCCATTCAGTGACTCGCCCGTCAGCATTGGGGCTCCTAAGCACTCTTTCCAGCGGGTAAACCGAGACGACCTTTATGGGGTGACCCTGGAAGTAGTGGCGCATCTTGCGCGAGGCCACTAGGAGCGCGAGCGGGATCTTCTGAGGCATCGGGTACCGTGCCCACGCATCCCACAACACTGTGCTGACGAAGTACACCGGGTGCTCGACGAGGGCGGGGGAGCCGACGGAGCCCTCGGCTCTCAGGGGTTGAGGTGTCTCTTTGGGGTATTCGGCTTCAGGGACTTGGTGGTCTGCCGAAGCACCCGCTGCTTCTGGAGCTTTGACTTGGCGCCGCGCCGCTCCGTCCGGCCCAGTGGTTCCACTTGGCGTGCCCTTGACCTAGTGCTCTTCTCTGAGGGCCACCAGAGATGCGCTGGCAGAGTGGGGTGTGGTAGACAGGTAGAGCACCAAGGGCTCGAGGGGTCGAGGTGCCACCATCACTGGCACACTGGTCAGGTATCTCTTGAGGTCTTCAAACGCTTGGTCGGCTTCTAGAGTCCACTCAAATGGTCCCTTTTTCTTCGTCATCTTGAAGAATGGTAGGGCACACTCTCCCAGCTTGGAGATAAAGCGGCCCAATGCCGTCACACGACCAGTAAGCTTCTGCATCTCCTTGAGGGTCTGCGGCGGGCTCATGTCTTCGATTGCCTTGACCTTTTCCGGGTTCGCCTTGATCCCCCTGCGGGATACGAGGAAACCCAACAGCTTGCCAGAAGGGACACCAAACACGCACTTCTCCGGGTTGAGGTGCAAGTTCACCTGGCGTAGGCTCGGGATAGTCTCCTCCAGGCCATGGATCAAGGTTCTCACCTCCCGAGACTTCACCACAATGTCGTCGACGTAGGCCTCCGCGTTTCTCCCGAGCTGCCGCCCTAAGGCGATGTGCATCAGCCACTGAAGGGTCGCCGAGGGAGTCCTGAATTAGGGGGTGTCCGGATGGCCGGACTATAACCTTTGGCCGGACTCCTGGACTATGAAGATACAAGATTGAGGACTTCGTCCCGTGTCCGGATGGGACTTTCCTTGGCGTGGAAGGCAATCTTGGCGATGCGGATATGTAGATCTCCTCCCATTGTAACCGACTCTATGTAACCCTAACCCTCTCCGGTGTCTATATAAACCGGAGGGTTTTAGTCCGTAGGACGAACAACAATCATACCATAGGCTAGCTTCTAGGGTTTAGCCTCTCTGATCTCGTGGTAGATCTACTCTTGTACTACCCATATCATCAATATTAATCAAGAAGGAGTAGGGTTTTACCTCCATCGAGAGGGCCCAACCTGGGTAAAAACATCGTGTCCCTTGTCTCCTGTTACCATCCGCCTAGACGCACAGTCGGGACCCCTACCCGAGATCCGCCAGTTTGACACCGACATTGGTGCTTTCATTGAGAGTTCCTCCGTAGTCGTCATCTTTAGGCCCGATGGCTCCTTCGATCATCAACAACGATGCGGTCCAGGGTGAGACTTTTCTCCCCGGACAGATCTTCATATTCGGCGGCTTTGCACTGCGGGCCAATTAAGCAGCCATCTGAGCAGATCGAAGCTACGCCTGGCGTCGAGTCAGATTTGGAAGTTTGAACTACACGGCCGCGTCGCGGAGACTTGATTTTCGACGGGTTCGAGCCACAGCCAAACGCGTCGCACTGCGCGATGGGCATGATCTAGCTCTGCTGCCGAACAGTGCCCTGGAGGCCGCACCAGTGTCCGCTCCGACCTCTAGCTCGGAGCCGACTGAGCCAATCGAGGATGGGTGGCTAGACACCGCCTCGGGGGCTGCAATCTCTATGGCGATCGAGCCGAACACCAGCCTTGTCCTTTGCGGAGCTCGTGACTCCAAGGTGCCGGACTTTTCTCCGGACTCCGAACCTTCCGCGCCCCTCCCAATCCAATCCGATTGGGCGCCGATCATGGAGTTCACCGCTGCTGACATCTTTCAGCACTCACCCTTCGGCGACATCCTGAATTCACTAAAGTCTCTCTGTTTATCAGAAGAGCCCTGGCCGGATTATTGTCAGCAAGGTTGGGATGCGGACGATGAAGAAATTTAAAGCCCACCCACCACCCACTTTGTAGCCACTGTCGATGATTTAACCGACATGCTCGACTTCGACTCCGAAGACATCGACGGTATGGACGACGATGTAGGAGACGAACAGGAACCAACGCCTATAGGCCACTGGACAACCACCCCATCTCATGATGTATACATGGTGGATACACCTAAAGGAAACAACTACAAGGAACAAAGGGACGCAACGAGGGATCGTTCCCTCAAAAAGCAATCAAAGCGGCGGCGTAAGCGCCGCTCCAAACCCCACCTCGAAAGAGAAAGTAGCCATACAGACCCAGCCATAGAGCAGGGTGAACCGGCGGATGACGAACATGCCATCGAGCAACCGTCCGAACAGGGCAACTTGGATAAACAACCTGTCCCCGACGAAGACAACAGTCCAGACGACCTCACGCCGGACAAGTTGCTGGAGTAGAAGAACCTCCAAAAAAGGCTCGTCACCACTGCGCGTAGCCTGAAAAAGCAGAAGCGGAAGCTCAAAACAGCACAAGATGCACCCAGAATTAGATGGAGCAAAGTACTCAACACCACAGACAAATACGGCGACAGTCGCCACACAAAGAGCTATCCGAAGCGAAAGTTACTGCCGGGATTTGATGATGAGGCCTTAGAGCCTCCACAATCAAAAAATAAGGAAGCCACCCGGCCGGACAAACAACCCCATGGCCAACACAGTGCGGCAAAGGACGCCGCACACAAGCCGGCACGCGATCCGCATAAGGATTCACATCAAAAAGATGGCCCAGCCAGATCTATCTATGGGCCAAGAAAGTAAGCTCTAGTAAGAAATGCAACACATCAAATATCTGAACATCACGGTACGCCCAGATATAGGGGTGCCGCACACCCCCTATGTTTCACCGATGAGGTGCTGGATCATGAATTTCCAGCGGCATTCAAGCCCGTAAACAGAGGCATACGACGGAACAACGTACCCTGGAGTCTGGATTGAGGATTACATCGTCCACATACACATGGCTAGAGGAGATGACCTCCACGCCATAAAATACTTACCCCTCAAGCTCAAAGGGCCAGCCCGGCATTGGCTTAAAAGCCTTCCCGAAAACACCATTTGAAGTTGGGAAGAGCTCGAGGATGCTTTTCGGGCAAATTTTCAAGGGACCTATGTCCGACCTCCGGATGCAGACGATTTAAGTCACATAAATCAACAACCCGAAGAGTCAGCCCGGAAATTCTGGAACAGATTCCTTACTAAAAAGAACCAAATAGTCAACTGTTCGGACACCGATGCCTTAGCAGCTTTCAAACACAACGTCCGAGATGAATGGCTCGCCAGACACCTCGGCCAAGAAAAGCCAAGAACAATGGCCGCATTAACAAGCCTCATGACCCGCTTTTGCGCAGGAGAGGATAGTTGGTTGGCAAGATGCAGTACCAGCGACCCAAGTACATCCGAAGTTAAGGATGGAAACGGGAAACCACGACGCAGCAAGGACCAGCGCCGGACCAAGGGAAACAGCCCGAAGAGCACGACAGTCAACGCCGGATTCAAAAGCTCTCAACAGAATCAGAAAAATCTGCCCCTCAAGGATAACAGGACGAGCTATCTAACCTAAACAAAATCTTGGACAAGATATGTCAAATCCACAAGACTCCGGAAGCTGCGAACCATACCCACAGAGATTGTTGGGTCTTCAAGCAATCCGGCAAACTCAACGCCGAACACAAGGGGCTCGACACACCAAGCGAGGACAATGACGAACCCCACAAGCAGAGCACCGGAAAACAAAAGAATTTCCCACAAGAAGTCAAAACAGTAAATTCACTTCACGTGACAAAAGGGGAGAACAGAGTGGCGCCTATAGAGATACGCGCCATACGGCCTATCCCAGAGGAGTCCCGCCACTGGTTGTTAAAACCAATCACCTTCGACCATCAGGATTACTCTAGAAGTATCCGGAATGCAGGCTGGACTGCCTTGGTATTAGATCCGATAATTGACGGACTCCACTTTACACAAGTCCTAATGGACGGCGGCAGTGATTTAAACCTGCTATATCAGGACACAATCCGCAAAATGGGGATAAACCCATCAACAATTCGCCATACCAACACTTCCTTTCAAGGGGTAACGCCAGGCCTAGATGCCCATTGTACGGGCTCTCTCCTGCTAGAAGTTATGTTCGGCTCACCCGAAAACTTCCGCCGCGAAAAGCTAACCTTCCACATCGCCCCATTTACAAGTATCTATCAAGCACTACTGGGACGCGAAGCTTTCTCCTGCTTTAACGCAATACCGCATTATGCATCCCTTATACTTAAAATGCCCGGTCCACGAGGCATTATCTCCTTAAAGGGAAATATCGAGTGTTCCTCGAGCGCGGAAGATTGTGCGGCTGCCTTAACAGCCACACACTAAACCGGCTTCACTAATCAAAGCACCTAAACATGTCGTTCAGACCCCGGACATGGCTAGACGAGTCCGGCGTAAACATACAAGGGCTTACTAGCCGCATATCCCCGTTCAAGGGGCTCCGCGCATGTACAACAAGAGACAATAAAGCTCAATTTTATTCATTTTTAAATTGTACTTTGTTTATTTAATATAACGTACATTTTCGCACGATCTTTTTCAACTAAGTTCCTCTCTTTTACAGATGAACACCTTGCTACACCCGTCCAGGATACGGCACAACGGAGACACATGCGCATACGTGCAGTAGGGACCCGTTCCAAGGATTCTTTTCAGATTAAGACCCTGCGTAAACCTTTTTTTACTGTCTCTTGTTGATACACATCCCCCGGTTTCTTGCTATAATCGAGGTGGAGGCTGGCGTCTTGGCATTGGCCACGTCAGGATTTTGCGCTTACCTAGACACCAGGGGCTTATTACTAAGGGTGTTGTTCAACCCGTTTTCGTAAAGACCGAATACCTTAGGGAGTGTTCGGCGTCGCAAGTTTGGCCTTATATCCATCAGCTCCGAATCATGTCTTTGGTCAAATGTTGGGTTTGCCCGGCTCCTGTGTTTTGCTGCCTTACGTTCCGCTCTATCGGCTAAGGCGGCACCGGAGAACTACTGCGATTGTGCCCGTTCGCCAAAGCGAGCACCTCAAGAGAGAAAGCCGAAACTGACTGTCATGATATAGCGTGAGACTGTCAACCACTCGATGACCCACTGAAATCTTTAGGATTCCTCCGCATTAACGAAGGGCGTTTCGGTCAGCACACACGCGCCTTCGAATTGGCGGCGCGATGCCCCTAGGGGCTATATAGTAGCCCCACCGTCAAACTCCTATGGCTAAGTGAAAGTGATAAAGCATTATAGTCCGGTTGCCTAGTTAGCTGCGCTATCACCTCCTTTATAGGACCAAGACGTTGGATCAAGTGTGAAAATGCATATGCGAACACCCCGTATTATATGCGTGGGGTCAAGAACTGCCATCTTTCGAGTTATATACACATATACATTAACGGCCGCACATGAGGTATTTTAATTCTTGCAGGCACAAGTATAAAAAGCTTTTATATTCCACCGAAACATTGTTTTACAATAATACATGTTATTCGAACATGATATCGTTCGAGCACTGCGTCTCTATTAAACAAGCGCCCTGTAGAACTTCCTGAAAATAGTGCTCGGCAGGTACTCGGCTCCCGTCCGAATCTTGGGATGCAACGTCGGTGGCCTTCATCTCCGCCCAGTATGTCTTGACACGGGCAAGAGCCATCCGTGCACCCTCTATGCATGATGACCTCTTCATTGCATTGATATGCGGCACCGCACCAAGGAACTGCTGCACCAAACCAAAATAACTCTTCGGCTCGGGCCTTTCCGGCCACAGATGACTCACGACATCCTTCATGGCGAGTCCGGATAACCTATTCAGCTCCGCCCATTCGGCCAAACGCTCGGTTAATGGAAGTGGGCGCTCTAGATTGTGGAACTGCGACCAAAAAAGCTTTTCCACTTCGTGATCCTGTTGATCTCGGAAGTGTTCGGCCGCGTCCGCGGCACTTGCCGCCAAGTCTAGATAAGTATCCGCCGCACTCCACAGCCGGTCCAACTGAGCATATTTAGGATCCCCGAACTTCATCCGCAGCATAAAGGGCTTTCTAGCCGCGATATCTCCGGCCTGACGTAGCTCCTGCTTCACGACTCTCATTGTAGAGCGAGCATCCTTGGCCTCGTTGTGGCCTTCTCCAGGTCCTTTTGTTCCGCCCGATCTTCTTTTTCAAGAAGCTTGCAGCGGTCGGCAGCATCCTTCAACTTCACAGCCATCTCGGCCATTTCCTTCCTGCTTCAGCAGTGAGCAGCCTGTTCGGCTTTCAGCTCTTCGGCCGCCTTTAAGGCAGCCGCATCATTTTTTCTAGCCTGCTCCTTGGCTCGGGCGAGTTCTGCCCGAAGGTTCTCCATGGCAGCGGCACCGTCTGCATCAAGCATACATGTTGTAAGGCACTGGCATCAAGCCCCCTTACCAGGTGTCCACGGAGAAACTGCATACCTTGTGACTCGTCAAGCCGCTTGTTAACAAGCGCGATGTTGGCATCTGCCACGTCAAGTTGCCGCTTTAGCTCGGCAAATTCATAAGTCCGGCTAGCCACCGGACACTTCGCCACCTACGTAGGAACGGCGACATGTTATACCTGGGACTATGATCCTCGGCGCGCCGTCATTTTTGACAACGCACCGAGTCTCAGGGGCTACTATCTATACAGGGCACATCTTTTATATGCGGAACTGTCAAAAGGTACATCATTTTGCGTACCTCAAAACCTGTCAGTAAACTCCTGACGGCCTCATGCAACCCGCTCTCCGCAGATGAAATCCTTTCAATCACTGTGCCCATCAATGCATGGTGTTCTTCTGAGATAGACGCTCGCCCGAGCAGATCCTTCAGCTCCTCGACCGCACCGGACGGTGCCGACTCATCCGATGGCCTTTTTCAAGGCCGACATGGAGGATTTGGGAGCCATACGGCTGCTTTCCGCCCTGCCGGATTCGGAGAAACCCTCCGTGACGACACCTCAGGGTCGCCCGCCTCGCAAGGCGGTACGGCAGGGGGAGGCTTTCCGCTCTCCATCATCTCCGGACGAAGATCCCCTGAAGATGAGCTCTGCTGAGAAGGGCTGAGATCCGAACTACAAGGTAAAAATTCTGTTATCTTTCTCAGGAATAGAATAGGGATGCCCCTTATTTTAAAACTCCCCTCTCTACTTACGGCTCGCTGGAGGGCTGATCCCCTTGAGGTCACAGTGCGCCCGAGGCACCTCCCAGCGCATGACCCTCTGACGAAGATTTCTTCCCCCACTTTGAGACAATGGTCTCCGGGTCTTCAGAGGCGGTCCTCTTCTTTCCCTGGATGGAGGGATTCTCGATTCCTCCTTTCCTGACAGCCTCCTTCGGGGAGACGGTAGCTTCCTTGTTCCCCCCTTCGCCTTCTTCCAAAGGCGCAACCTGCAGCATCCTGGTTAACACGGGATTCGGCGTGGTCTCGGGGAGGGGGGGCCGGACACCTGATTAGCTTCGCTTTCGCTATCCACTCCTGTTTAAGGGACAACTCTTTTAAGGGCAATTTTATGATGAATATACGGATAGCGTGTCCGGGTACAGGGCTACTTACTTGAGTATCCGGGCGATTGCAGCTCAGACCTGCGTCCTCGGTTGAGTCCGGACACATTTCTTGTGATCCCAAGAACAATTCGTACATCTCCATGGGCGTCGCGCTCGTAAAGTGTTGGAGAGCTCGTGGTCCCTCCGGATTAAACTCCCACAGGCGGAGGGGGCGACGTTTGCAGGGCAAAGTGCGGCGAATCAAAATGACCTGCGTCACTACGGCCAGGTTGATGTCTCTTTCAAGGAGATCTTGAATGCGGCCCTGCAACTAGGACACGTCCTTGGACGGCCCCCAGTCGAGCCCTTTATTGACCCATGACGCCAGCTGCGGGGGAGGACCCAAGCGAAAGCCAGGTGGCGCCACCCACTTGGTTCCCCTGGGAGCTGCGATATAAAACCACTCTCGTTGCCATAAGCTGAACTCCTCTTGAAAAGAGCCCTCAGGCCATAGAGCGTCAGCATTCTTGCTTATAACAGCCCCTCCGCACTCCGCTTGCTGCCCCTTGATCATCTTCGGCTCCACTTTGAAGGTCTTAAGCCACAATCCGAAGTGAGGGGTAATGCGGAGGAAGGCTTCGCACACGACAATGAACGATGAGATCTGGAGGATGGACTCCGGATCCAAGTCGTGAAATTCCAACCCATAATAAAACATGAGCCCCCTCACGAAGGGGTCCGTCGGGAAGCCTAGCCCCCGAAGGGAGTGAGACGCGAACACCATGCTCTCACTAGGCTTGGCAGTGGGAATAACCTGCCCTTGAGCAGGCAGCCTATGCGAAATTTCGCCGGATAAATACCTGGCATCTCTTAGCTTTAGCACGTCTTCTTCCGTAACGGAGGAAGGCATCCACCAGCCTTGAAGGTCGGAGCCGGACATCATCAAAGGTCCGAAGCGCCTGAATCTGGAGCTTTGGGTGTTGGAACTCGAGGCGAGGGGCGGATTCGATTGAGATTGAAAGAAAGGAGTAGAGCCTTGGTCTCTTTATAAAGAGGTTGAATACCAAGAGCCCTCCCCGTGACCGTTTGGGACTTGCCTTCGATAGAGGAGACGTGACAACGGGCACGATTGGGTTACCCACGCCCGTATTAATGAGAAACCCGAAATAAGGGGACACGATCTCTGCGTTGACAAGACGTGCCCAGGAAACCGCCTCGCTAAACGCGCTGAGGTGGGACAGTAAAAACGATTCGAATAAAGGCTTGGCCGTGGTGTGATGTCACACTGCGGAATACGTCAGCAGATTGGATTTGTGCCAATATTATTCTCTCTACGGTGGTATGTGGAACTTATTTTGCAGAGCCGGACACTATCCTTGTGTTCAAAATCTTCTATGAAATATTCGGAGGAGGAACCCGCCTTGCAATGCCGAAGACAATCTGCGCGCCGGACTCGTCGTCATTGAAGCCTGGTTCAGGGCTACTGAGGGAGTCCTGGATTAAGGGGTGTCCGGATGGCCGGACTCCTGGACTATGAAGATACAAGATTGAAGGATTCGTCCCGTGTCTGGATGGGACTTTCCTTGGCGCGGAAGGCAAGCTTGGCGATGCGGATATGTAGATCTCCTCCCATTGTAACCGACTCTATGTAACCCTAACCCTCTCCGGTGTCTATATAAACTGGAGGGTTTTAGTCCGTAGGACGAACAACAATCATACCATAGGCTAGCTTCTAGGGTTTAGCATCTCTGATCTCGTGGTAGATCTACTCTTGTACTACCCATATCATCAATATTAATCAAGAAGGAGTAGGGTTTTACCTCCATCGAGAGGGCCCGAACCTGGGTAAAAACATCGTGTCCCTTGTCTCCTGTTACCATCCGCCTAGACGCACAGTTCGGGACCCCCTACCCGAGATCCGCCGTTTTTGACACCGACAGTCGCGCCCACGTTGCACAGTCTGAAAGGCATGCAAGTATAGCAGTAAGCCCCACACGGGGTCAGGAAGGCGGTCTTATCCACATCTTCTACCGCCATCTTGATCTGGTGGTAGCCCGAGAACGCATCCAAGAAGCATAGCAAATCGCACTCGGCGGTGGACTCGACGATCTGGTCGATGTGTGGAAGCGGGAACGGATCTTGGGGGCAGGCTTTGTTCAGTTTGGTGAAGTCGACACACATGCGTTCCTTCCCGCCTTTCTTCGGCACAACAACGGGGTTTGCCAGCCACTCGGGGTACCGAACTTCGCGAATGGCACCCGCCGCCTCCGGCTTGCGGGTTTCTTTGACGATGAAGGCATGCTTCTCCGTGGACTGTCTTCTCGCCCGATGCTTCACGGGGAGTACATTGGGGCACACCCTTAGGTGATGCTGAATCACCTCTCTTGGGACTCCCATCAGCTGCTTGGGTTCCCATGTGAATATCTCCTTGTTTGCGCACAAGAACTTCACCAATGCTTCCTCTTGGTCTGGGTCAAGGTCGGTGTCGGTGTCAAAACCGGCGGATCTCGGGTATGGGGTCCCGATCTGCGCGTCAAGGCTGATGGTAACAGGAAGCAAGGGACACAGACGTTTAGCCAGGTTCGGCCCTCTCGATGGAGGTAAAACCCTACTTCCTGCTTGATTAATATAGATGATATGGGTAGTACAAGAGTAGATCTACCACGAGATCGTGAGAGGCTAAACCCCAGGAGCTAGCCTATGATAGTATGAATGTAATTGTGATCGCCCTTCTAGGATTCAACCTCTCCGGTTTATATAGACACCGGAGAGGGCTAGGGTTTACATCGAGTCGGTTACAAGGAATGAAATATAATATCCGGATCGCCAAGCTTGCCTTCCACGCCAAGGAAAGTCCCATCCGACACGGGTCAAGTCTTGAGTCTTGTATCTTCACGCTTCTATAGTCCGTTGCACACAAATCGGCTATCCGGATACCCCTAGTCCAGACTCCTCAAGAGCCCCTAACTAGGCTTCAATGACGATGAGTCCGTGCGCAGTCTTGTCTTCGGCATTGCAGGGCGGGTTCCTCCTCTGAATACTCCAAGGTAATTATCGAACACTTAAACCGTGTCCGGTACCACAAGATGATCTTCGTATGCCACCGTAGAGAGAATAATGTTTCACAAATGCAATCTGTTGACAACACGACATGTCACTACGGTTAAGTTATTATTCTAACCGTCTTTCCACAACCAGCCATAGCGCATATTGCGAGGCGGTTTCCTTGACACGTCTTGTCAAAGCAAAGATCGTGCCCCCTCATTACGGGATTCTCATCAATACGGGTACGGGTAATCCCACCACACCATTAATTGTGGCGCTTGGGAAGCAAGCGATTTCAAACGGGCAAACGGGAGGCGACTCGCTTCGTCGCCTATAAACGGATAAGATTTCATTTTTACCCACGCCCTTCCTCCTTTGCCCATTCTTGCCCCTCGAGCTCCAGCGCCAAGCCCATGTCTCCTCCGCACAGCTAAACATGTCCGGAGCAGGAGGCAAGGGTGGCTTCCACCGCCGAGGAGAAGCACATCACAGATCTTCGGGGCCGGATACTTGGTCAGAGACATAGCGCACTGCTACTGGATGCTGGGCAGGTCATTCCGACCGAGGACCCCACGAGAGTCGTGTTCGCCGCCCACTTCGGCCCGTGGGACTGGGATTTACCCATCCTTCGTCCGCTGGGCTCATGTTCTACTATCGACTAGATTTCCATGATCTAGCCTCGGATTTTGTCCTCAACATCTCGGCGCTCATCGCCGCCAGAGGCTTTCCTCCGCATCCGCCTCACGCCGCCTCGCGGGCTGCAAGTCTTCGCGTGAAGCCGAGATCCGACGTGGTCAAGAAGCGGAGTGCGGAGGGGCCATGGTGGGCAAGATGCCTAACGTCACCTGGCTGGACGGCTCCTTCGCTGAGACCGTAAAAGGATGGCAATCGGAGTGGTTCGACATCACCGAGCCGCGCGGCGCCAACTGGGCGGCGGCTCCCGAGTTCCGATCCGGAATCACTATGCGGCTTACCTCCTGGGAAATGAAGGGCCTGTCCTGGGGCGATTCCATGGAGCTGGCCGGACTCCAGACATGCATCAAAAGCATGAAGGACAAGAACATCAAGCTTGTCAATGTGATCCAGGTCATGCTCGTTCGCCGGATCGTGCCTTGCCAAAGGCGGGCGATAAACCTGTGGGAGTTCATCCCGGCCGAACACCAGACGCTCCAGGAGCTCTACGGCATGACACACAAAGGTGCATGGAAAGTGTTGTTCAAGGCCTCCGAAGAACCTCCTCCCACATCTGAGGATCGCGGGCTTCATGCAGCGCGGCCCCCAAATCCGGTGAGTTTTGGGACCACCACCGGGTTTAGTTTTTTCCAATACATTCATGGGGGTAATTTTAAGTATTTATATATATTTGCCTCAGGATTATGTGAAGACAGCGGAGCAGATTGACTGTCCGGCTCCGTTGCTGGAAGATCGAGCGGATGCTCTCCTGATGGAGATAAGACCCGGACCGCATAAGGTGCCGGAGAAGAAGGCCGAAAAGAAGGTCCCGGGGACCAAGAAGGGTCCCCGGCGTAAGGTTGCGTCCGAAGCCTCGTCCAAAGACGACGAGGTGGACTCCTCCC
The DNA here is from genome assembly GCA_021605205.1 of Aegilops longissima. NCBI lineage: Eukaryota > Viridiplantae > Streptophyta > Magnoliopsida > Poales > Poaceae > Aegilops > Aegilops longissima. Next base: position 62,338 of record JAHIAM010006334.1, on the reverse strand, counting down.
ACGAAGGGGAGGAGGAAGAAGAAGAAGACGCCCCATCCGAGAAGGATGAGGGGCCCGGCGAAGCGGGCCAGGGGGCCGGAAAAAGCCCTCTGCGCAAGGCCGTTATTCCTCTGTCGTCCGATGACGACTATACACATTCCTCCAAAGGAGGCGGGGGGAATCAAGAAGAAGTTCCACCTCCCTGCGCTAGGGGGGAGAAGAAGAGAAAAGCCGCCCCAGAGGGGGAGTCTGGGACGTCCAAGAAGGGGAAAACATCCCTTCCGGACTACTCCACCACGGCCGCTCACAGTGATGAGGGGTGGCTGCCCCGGGGGAAGCCCCCGGCGCGATCTTAACTATCCGCACTCTATCATGGTTTTCACTTCATAATTGTTTAATAACCCCGAATATTGACGCAGTCCGGCCCGGACTCATCCGGCGGCGTCGTCTTTGGATGGGTCTCTGAGTTCTTCGGAGATGAACTCGCTCCCGACGGCCACCACTCCTCAGCCTGCGGATGACATGGAGGTGTTGTCCCGCAGGCTCCCCGAACAGGGGGAGGTGACCCTGGAGACGCCCCAAGGTGGACCCCCGAATGTCGGCCATGCGGGGTTCAAGATTGCCGCAGATCGCGTCGATGAGAGCCGCAACAAGGCGGACTCTCGACCGAACACTGTTGCAGAACCTCCGAGGTTCCGGACTTAGGCGGGTAGCCCCTCATTAGGGAGGGTGAGCTGCCCGTGCCAAGGATTTCCGTCGCCTCAACGACGCCGGATAGCCTGGTGGAAGTGCTTCGAGGCGCTTCTATGGAAGAAGAGCACCGTACTCTTATGAGTGCGGTGATTCAAAAGGTTCTGTCCGCCAAAAGCGGACTGACCAAGCTCGCATGCTTCTCCGACGGGCTTTGAGGTAAGTAAAATGTATGAGATTATCACCCGATAGGTAGTAGCTCTCGATACTGCTTATGCTCGAAGGAAAAGCCAAACGGAGTGTCAATTATAATCCGCAGGAGTCTAATAATAAGTATTGTTGTGAATAAGCAGGCTGTGCTGCTTGTCTGCTACTGCCTGCAGACGCCGAGGTTGCCGAACTAAAGCGGACCTAGAGCAGGCGCAGGGAGAGCTCTGCCTCACGAAGAGGCAGCTCAAGAGAACAAGGGTAAGTAACTCCCGCCTTATACGCTTAAGGATAGGCAAACTGATGAGTCTAACACCTAAGTGTCGTGACCATGTAACAGGGGCCGCCACGAGGTGGTGTCCCCGAAGAAGGCGCCGTCCGAGGTCAAGACAAGGCAGCCTCGAATGTAAGGAGCGCCAAAAGCAAAGTGCTAGGGTAGGTGAGGTATAACAGGAGCTCCAGACTGCAAGAAATGAGAGTCCGTGGAGCATGATCTCAAGGCCAAAGAGGCCGAGCCATGGAAGGCCCTTATGAGCTTAAAAGACGCCAAGGTCAAGCCGAGAAAGCACAAGCAGGAGATCCAGGAGGCCAAGAAGATAGCAACGAGTAAGAAGTACTTTATGCAAAGCAAACGTGTGAGGAGGCGCTTTATTACTTACTCAATTCGAGTTTCTCAGGCCTCCGAGATCTGCCACGCAGCAGACGACGCCATGGAGTTCTACCGCATGCAGGAGGGGAACTCATCAGAGAGCTGTTCTCGTCCCAAGATGCTCGGGACCGAACACCCAATGCCTTTGAGTGACCAACTGAAGCAGTTGGTCGATCTCCACGGGGCGGCCGAACTGGCTATGAAAGGATTCATAGTCCGATGTGGCCGGTGAGCTCGTGCCCAAGAGGCTACTTCGCCCGATCAGCGGATGGTGGATGCCTCGCCCGCGCTCGAGGTGATCGCCGATCTGTGCATCGAGGGTGCTCGCCGTCCCTTGCCCGCTAAAGTGCATTGGGGCAAGATGGATGCGAGAAACGGTCAAGGACGGACCGACGGAGGGCAAGGCATTGCCATCCCGAGCTGTACTATGATGGCGTTATGAAGGGTGCTGGTCTTGGCTCGATTTAATGTACCAAGGACACCATTTTGAATGAATTCGCTTCATTATGTTTGTAATTTATGGATTTGTTACTTGGCGCTTATGTAGCGCTTTTGTTATTTAAAATATTACCTTCGGCGGCTGTTTATAAAATCCTGAAAGTAGGCCATCCGTCGGCTTCCGCCTCGCTGACTAGCACTGGGTGTTCGTGGATAACCCATAATTTTTATCCAAATGTTTGGTCCTCAAGGAGGTGTCCGCGCATTAACGAGGCAATCGGACTATTCGGCTTTATAACTTCTACTAAGCCATAGAAGCTCATAATTTTAAATTTCGCGAAGCCCCTAGAATCCGTAGGTCAATTGGGGCGCTTATACACGCCTAGAACGGACGGTTTATTTATCGCCTAAAGCGGAAAATCTTGAAGGATTTTAGAACCTCTCTAACAGCGTACCAGTTTCTCGCCACATCATGCCGGGCCGCTTTCGCTTTCATCGAGGTGCTCGTCCGGGAGTACCGGACACAATCGCAGAGTTCTCCTCGCGCTACCTTTGCCGATATAACGAAACGTAAGGTACCAAAACAAGGGAGCCGGGCTATCCTAATCAGAGACCCAAGACACGATTCAGAGCTGATGCATATAGTGCTATAAGTTCGGGTGCCGATTGTTGAAAGTGTTCGACTTTAGTTGCTATATAGCTGGGCGCCATAAGAAGCCCCCTGCAAACCGCCGCACTAAGGTGTACACATATGCAATATCAAATAAACATTTATAAAAATGCTCAAATAAGAATAATAAGCTGACGCTATGTATAATCTCACATTGATGAAAAATATGTTTGCCGCATATTTACAATGGATGTGTTAAGGTAGATAAAATAGGACTATTTGACATGTCCTATCCAGGGGCAAAGCGGTGTTCGATAGATAAGGCAGGTATAATGATCGTAAATAGATTCCACCTGCGGTATTTTCTTCTCGCATAATGTCTATTGCCTTCGTGGATGTCTCTTCCTATAAGTCCGCACCGCTTTTTTGAGGATGCTGCGCCAACACGGTGTCCTCAAAGGTAAGAGGGAAAGAGTATCAGTATTTGGCGTTACCCGCGACTGCTGACTGAGTCGTTGATGCGCCTCCGCCTATGCCCATGGTATTTTAAGTGCGTAATTGTGTGCACGTGGCACGAACGCCGCTTTGATGGGGCTTAAGCGGAGGCCGGACTGCTAGTCGCGCTCTTGGCATGCCTGATGATCCTGTTTCGGGGTGCTCCGGACTTGCTTGACTGTGCTCGAAGTTGTTGTCGCTGGATTGGTTTGCCGGAGAAGGCTGCATTGTACTTCTGCCACAGGGGCTGCAGTATGTTCTTCTGTTCGTAGGGAGCTATCAATGTTTCCATTCACCGTTATGACCCCGCCTGGTCCTGGCATCTTGAGCTTGAGATATGCGTAGTGTGGTACCACATTGAATCTAGCGAATGCAGTTCGTCTGCAAAGGTATGGTAACCATCATGCGAAAGGGACGATATCAAGATTAATTCTTCGCTGGAAGTTATCCGGAGATCCAAGACCACTTCCAATGTTATAGAGCCCATACAGCAGGCCTCTACGCCGGAATTACACCTTTAAAGGTGGTTTTAGTGGGCTTGATCCTTGAAGGGTCAATGCCCATTTTGCGACCGTGTCCCGACAGAGCAGGTTCAAAGCTGCCGCCATCCATAAGGATCGCAGGTGAGGTGGAATCCGGTCGATAACTGGGTCTAGGACCAATGCGGCCGAGCCGCCGCGACGGATGCTAGTAGGGTGATCCCCACGATCAAAGGTGATCGGGCAAGCTGACCAAGGGTTGAATTTAGGGCGATCGCTCCATCGCCAGACGCCCCCGAGTGTCCGCCTGCTCCGCTGGGATGTGCGCGGCGAGATCATGTTGACCGCTTTCACCGGGGAAATTTCTTCGTCTCTCTGTTCGGACGTTCCGCTCCTCGCCATCGCCGATGTGCAGCCCCTTGTCCTTGTCTTCGGATTTATCTTGCCGCCTGTTTGAATACCCAGCACTTCTATTGGTGTGGTTGGCTGGCTTGTCCGATGTGCGCGAATTTGGCACGAGTGCTCCAAAGATGCGGTCCAGATCGGACGGTCCTCGATTATTTATTTTGAACGGCTTCTTCCGCATCGGGCTTGGGTCCACTGAATCTGGCGTTGACTGTCAGGTCTTCAAGTGTTGCCGCCGCTTGTTCCGTCCGCTTATGTTTGTTACGCCGGGTTTGCCGCTATTGTCCGCCATCCGAATTGCCGACTGCGGGCGTAGTGCTGCCGCAAGCCAGCTAATCTGTCCTCGCCTCGCGCAAAAGCGGTCATTAGTGTTGTGAGAGCTGCCATGGACTTGGGTTTTTCCTGCCGAGGTGTCAAGCGCCACCATCACGGATATTATGCTTGAAAGCCGCCAGGCTTCAAGGTCCGGACAACAACTATTTGGTTCTTCTTAGTTAGGAACCGAGTCCAGAATTTCCGGTTGACTCTCCGGGCTGTTGAGTAATGTGGCTCAAGTCGTCGGCGCCGGTGGTTGTACATATGTGCCCTGAAGTTGTCGAGGAATGCGCTCTTCCAGGTTTTCCCAACTGCCAATGGATTTGCCGGTGCTGTTTAGCCAGTGTCGGGCTGGTCCTTTGAGCTTAAGGGAAGGTACTTGATGGCGTAGATCGCCTCCGCTGGGCCATGTGGATGTGGAGAAGAAAGTCTTCGATCCATACCGCGGGTCTGCGTGTGCCATCGATGATTTGATGTTTACGGTTTAAACCCTTCGGGAATTCAGGATCCATTACTTCGCTGAAGGTAGGGTGCGCGCGCCTGCGTCGGGCTATGTGGCTACGCAGGTCGAATTGATCCGGTGGCTATATTCGCCCGACCGACTTGTTGAAGGAGTGTCCGCGCGACGGTCCTCGTCAAGGTCGTAGGCGCGCTTCGCGATCCGCTGATCGATCTTGGCTGTCCTGATTTGTTGCCCCGGCCGTAGTATGTTGGCGTGATGTTGGCTGGTATGCGGACTGGTATGCCGCTTTATCCCGCCATGAAGTGGCCGTCAGCCGTGGTGCTCGAGTCCATATTCCTCGCTGCCATGACTTCATTCCATCTGTCTCGTGAGCAGGTCTTGATCAGCTTGGAGTTGTTGTCGCTTTTTTCAAGCTCCTTGCAGGGCTATGTCGATGCTTGAAGCGCTCCTGCTCTACGGGATCCTCAGGCACGCCGAACTCGTCGTCGCCGAGGCTAATCTCGTCTTCGGAGGGGGGCATGTAGCCGTCCTCCTCCGGGTATTCGTCTGTCGCATGTTCATCTGGGTTGACCTGCTCGTCTTCCTGTTCGGCCTGCTCAAAGGCAGCCTGATCAGGGTCATATTCTTCTTCGGTGCCATCCGGATTATTTTCGCCTCCGGGGCCGGTGTTGTTATGGCGGGGCTTGGAGCGGCGCCGACGACGCCCATTCTTTGACTTTCTTCCCGAGGGGTTGTCCTCCGTTGCCTCGTCGCCATTAGTTTCCTTCAGAGTGTCAACCATAGATATATCATATGAGGAGGTGGTTGTCCACCCGTGGTTCATGTTCTTCTCCTGCATCGTCGTCCATACAGTCGATGTCTTCAGAGTCAAAGTTCAGTACCTCAGTTAAGTCATCGACCGTGGCAATTAAGTGGGTGGTGGGTGGGAAACAAATTCCTTCGTCGCCTGCTTCCCACTCAAGCCGGACATAGTTCGACGAAGAGCCTCCTGACAAAGAGAGAGACTTTAATGAGTCCAGCATGTCGCCAAAGGGTGAGTGCTGGAAGATATCCGAGCGGTGAACTCCATTACCGGAGCCCATCCTTGCCCAATGGGCAAGGAAGTGTGCGGACTGGAACCAACGTCCGGATATGAAGCCGGGTGTTCGGAGTCACAGGCCACCGCAGAGGTGAGGCCCGTGTTCGGCTCCACCACCGATGAGTGTGCGACTGGGGCGGGTCCATCCTCCGCCCTAGGGGCAACACACCGCTTCCAAATCTAGGTCCGGGATAGTACGGTATGATGCCCGAGCATCGCCCAACGGCAGGTCTAAGCCATGCTCGCTGTGGATCGTCCGGGTGCTCCCGGGCGAGGCCCAAACCCATCGAAGATCAAGTCTTCGTGGATGTCCGCCGTGTAGTTCAGGTTTTCGAACCTGACCTGGTGGCCAAGGGCGTAGCTATCGGTCTGCTCCAAATGGCCAAACGAGTTGGCCCATAGTGCGAAGCCGCCGAACACGAAGATCTGTCCGGGGAGGAAAGTGTCGCCCTGGACGGTGTCGTTGATGATGATTGAAGGAGCCATCGATCCCAACAGCGACGACACAGAGGAACTCTCAATGAAAGCACCAATGTCGGTGTCAAAACCGGCGGATCTCGGGTAGGGAGTCCCGATCTGCGCTTCAAGGCTGATGGTAACAGGAAGCAAGGGACATAGATGTTTACCTAGGTTCGGGCCCTCTCGATGGAGGTAAAACCCTACTTCCTGCTTGATTAATATTGATGATATGGGTAGTACAAGAGTAGATCTACCACGACCTCGTAGAGGCGAAACCCTAGGAGCTAGCCTATGATGGTATGCATGTAATTGTGATGGGACTTCTAAGGACCAACCTCTCTGGTTTATCTAGACACCGGAGAGGGCTAGGGTTTACATGGAGTCGGTTACAAGGAAGGAAATATAATATCCGGATCGCCAAGCTTGCCTTCCACGCCAAGGAAAGTCCCATCCGGACACGGGCCGAAGTCTTGAGTCTTGTAGCTTCACGCTTCTATAGTCCGGTCGTTGGACACAGTCCGGCTGTCCGGATACCTCCTAATCTAGGACTCCCTCAATCGACACCTACGGTAAAGGTGGCTCCTGAGGCCCCGTCCTCATCGACCGGCACCTTCTTGGTTTCTGCCTTGTCTTGGGTGAACAACTGCTTCTTCTTGGTTGGTGCGGCTCCCTTTGCCTTGGAGGCACCCACGCCGGCGGGCTGCGCCGCCGCGGCGGTCTTGAAAGCTAGCTTGAGTGCGAGCAGAGCCTCCTTGGTGTCCCCCTTGATGGTGAGGACGCCCTTGCTCCCCGGCATCTTCATGAGGTTGTAAGCCGGATGGGTTGCTGCCATGAACTGGGCCAGAGCTGGGTACCCGAGGATGGTGTTGTACGGGAGGCTGATGCGGGTGATGTCGAAGTCGACCAGCTCGGTGCGGTAGTTGTCGCGAGTGCCGAAGGTGAAAGGAAGGCGGATCTGTCCCAGGGAGTGGGCGGTGCCGCCGCCAACACCTGAGAAAGACTTGCTGAGGCGGAGCCGCTCGAGCGGTACGTGAAGAAGGCTGAAGGCCTCCACGGAAAGCACGTTGAGGCCGCCGCCGCCGTCGATGAGGGTCTTGGTGACGGCCACATTGCAGATGGTGGGCGTGCAAAGCATTGGGAGCATACCCGAGCCGGCGGTGGTGACGGGGTGGTCCGCTCAGTCGAAGGTAAGGTCGGCTTGAGGCGCGACCCATCCCAGGGGAACCCCCGGCCGCTTGGAGGCCGCGCCAACCTGGCGAATGAACGGCTTGATGTGACGATCCGAGGGTGGCGCCTGCGAGCCGCCGAGGAGGGCCGCGACTGCGTGGGGTGCCGGTGCCGTGAAGCGTGCGACAAAGAGACCGTGAAGCTCCTCCCAAGATGCCACTGTGGATCTGGGGAGGTTGAGCAGCCAGGCGTGTGGTGCACCTGTGAGGGCCATGGGCAGCCAGTTGGCCATGACCTTGTCGTCGCCCCCGGACTTAAGGACGGCCTCCTCGTGACGCCAAGAGAAAGTCGACGGGTCCGCCAAGGCTGTCAGAGCGGGAGGCATCTCCGGCTTGAACTTGGGCGGCCATCGCACCTGCTCGGCCGGGCGGGTCCAAGGCTCAGAGCCCGGCCCCGTGTCGCGACAACGTTGAGCTGGGAGGAGACGCCGCCATGGGGCGGGCGGATGGTGGCAGCTGGATCGACGGAAGGAAAGCTACGGTGCACCCCTACCTGACGCGCCAAATGTCGGATCTCGGGTTCCGGCAAAACCCTTAAGGTTCAAACTCTGGGGTGCACACGAAGATCACTCCCTCACAGATCACGCCCTCACACGCTCTAGTCTAGCTCGACGAACTCGCAACACAAGGGACACAAGATTTATACTGGTTTGGGCCACCGTTGTGGTGTAATACCCTACTCCAGTGTGGTGGTGGTGGATTGCCTCTTGGGCTGAGGATGAACAGTACAAGGGGAAGAACAACCTCCTGAGGAGAGGTGTTCTTGTGCTTAGTGAACTTGAGGGTGTGTGAGCATTGCTCAAGATGGGCCCCCTTCCCACTGTTGTGGCTAGTCCTATTTATAGAGGCCCCGGTCCTCTTCCCAAATATTGAGCGGGAAGGGATCACACAATGGCCGATTTGAAAGAGGACAGCTAGTACAACTTATCCTGACAAAAGTAGTCTTCGCCTGCCAAAGGCTCTGGTGGTGTCACCGCCATGGGCTCCACGGTGACCTCCGTCTTGCCATCCTGCTGGTCTTGGTCTCAAGCAGTAACCGATAGGAAACTTTGCTTGACGCCTCGGTACTCCTCGCCCGCTTCCCCTTAGCACCAAAGGGGAAACAAGGACACAGGTACGCCGGGCGCCGCCTGGCCTTGGTCGTCATGGCTCACGTCATGAGAACCTCGCGAGGTTTGCCTTGCCTTGATCTCTCTTCCCCTCGCAAGCCAGCCTGGTGAGGCCGCTCCCGAGGAGGTCTTGTGTCGTCCGCCTCACGAGGGTCCTGAAAGCTTGTTGGTGAAGATGGGCCGCACGGGCCCGCTAGCAGAGCCACGCCATGGGCCTCATGCAGGCAAGTATGGGGACCCCCTTTCCCAGAACGCCGACAGTATGAACCATAGCAAATAATGAATTTGGTCTTGGGAATATCCTTTTCACGCACCCGGAATTGGTGGTAACCCAACCTCAAGTCGAGTTTAGAGAATACTGAGGATCCAGCAAGTTGATCATACAGATCATTGATCCGGGGAGGCAGATATTTGTTCTGAATAGTTGCTTGGTTGATAGGATGGTTACCTTGGACCAAACGATTCGTTCTATCCTTCTTCTTGACAAAGAGAGAAGGTGCTCCCCAAGAAGAGGAACTAGGACGAATGAATCCACTGTGAAGAGATTTGTCGATTTCCTCCTTAAGCTCAAGAAGTTCATGAGGCAGCATCTTGTAGGGTCGTTTGGCGATGAGTGGTGCCCGGTTTCAACTTGATGATGAACTCGACAGCTTGAACAGGAGGTATCCCTGGAAGTTCTTCAGGAAAGACATTTTGGAATTAGGGAACGATTGTAATGTTTCAATGCCCGCAAGTGGTGATGCGTTCAACGCATTCAAGGTATAAAGCCGTGCCTCAGCATTTTGAACCAGACAAGCGTGGTAGCTTACTATCTCATCTGAAGGGTGTAGGAGGTGGACGGTTTTAGTGGCACATACGATAGAAGCAGTATGTTCTTTCAACCAATCCATTCCCAGAATGAGGTCAATATTGGAAGACTTTAGTATGATGGGATAGGCAGGGAATACTAGTCCTTATTTTCAATGGGGACGTTGTTGCAAACCATGGAGGTTTGACATTGGCCCGCAGGGGTGTGTACTAATAGTGAAGTGTTCATGTCCTCACATTTAATGCTGTGCATGTATGGAAAATGTTCTGATATGAAAGATGTGATGCTAATGAATCAAATAAAACAAATGCTGGTACTGAATTAACAAGAAGAGTACCCATCACAGTAGCAGGCTGGTCTTGAGCTTCATTCAGATCAACGTGGTTAGCCTGAGCACGACCATAAGGCCTGACATTGTTGTTGCAGGGCTGATTGTTTCCCCGGCCTGCTACAGGAAGTGCCAGTTGGTTCTGGTTCTGGTAGCACTCCCTGGCATGGTGATCTGGATGGACATAGTTGAAGCACATCCCATCATTGGGGTTGGAAGCAGGAGCTCGAGGTGGCGCAACTGGAAGTATTGGCTGCCTAGGTGGTGGAAGAGGCAGACGAGGTGCATCATAGGACTGTCTTGGAGCTGGTGCAGTTGGACGGTACATGTTGTTGGGAATCCATATCCGGTGCTTCTGCGATGGCGGGCCCGAAGATGGGCCAGTGTCATGGTTGCGCCTAACGGATCCTTGGTGTTCCTGCAGACCAGTTTTGACCTGGATTGCCTTGTTCACCAAGGTGGCAAAATCAGCAAAGTCATGCACAAGGAGCGCGAGCTTGATATCAGCTTGAAGTCCGTCACGGAACTTTTCCTACCTATGTACATCAGTGGCAATCTTTTCTTCAACATAGCGGGACAAGTCCAGGAACTCCCCCTGATAAGCATCCACGGTCTTGTTGCCCTGGGTGAGGTTGCGGAACTCGCGCTTCTTCCGGTCCATGATTCCCTGAGGAATGAAGCGGGAACGGAAAGCAGCTTGGAAATCAAGTCAAGTAATGATAGTTCCTACCGGTTGAGTGCGCCTGTGGCTATCCCACCATTGAGCAGTGGGACCCTTCAGGAAAAAGGATGTGAAGGTGACATAGCTGGCAGGGGCAAACTTAGCAGACCCCATCTCATAGGTGACGTCGCGGAGCCAGTCATCAGCATCAAGTGGCTAAGTTGAGCTGCGTAGATGGTAGGGTTGAGGTACATGAAGTCTTGCAGAGTTACTGGGGTTAGCTGTTGATTCATGTTGGGGTGCGGGAATTGAGCCATGACTCCTTCCATGAACTGTCGATTCAGCTAAAATTGTTGTATCATTCCGACCATGTATTCGGGCGATGGTGGAGCGTGGGCACTGAGGGAGTCCTGGAATGGGGGAGGGGTCCTCAAGAGGTCGGCCTATCTCTCATGGGCCAAACTGTTGGGCTGCACCGTATCCGGACTGAAGACGTTTTATGCCTTGGAGTGGACCTCAAGTCAAGTATGAAGATCTGGTGTTTCTTTCGTGTAATCGACTATCTATAAATCCTAGTACCCCTGGTGTCTATATAAACCAAAAGGCTTGGGCGGTAGGCGGGGGAGGAACAATCACCATCCTACTAGTTAGGGTTTAGTTCGTCTGATCTCGTGGTAGATCAACTCTGTACCTCCCTTATACACAAGCAATATAATCAAGCAGGGCGCAGGGTTTTACCTCTTAGATGTTGGAAATATGCCCCAGAGGCAATAATAAATTGGTTAGTATCATATTTCCATGTTCATGATAATCGTTTATTATCCATGCTAGAATTGTATTGATCGAAAACTCAAATACATGTGTGGATACATAGACAACAACATGTCCCTTGTAAGCCTCTACCGGACTAGCTCGTTGATCAAAGATGGATATGGTTTCCTAGCCATGGACATGAGTTGCCATTTGATAATGGGATCACATCATTAGGAGAATGATGTGATGGACAAGACCCAAACCATAAGCATAGCATATGATCATGTCAAGTTTATTGCTATTGTTTTTCTGCATGTCAAGTATATGTTCCTATGACCATGAGATCATGCAACTCACTGACACCAGAGGAGTACCTTGTGTGTACCAAACATCGCAACATAACAGAGTGACTATAAAGGTGCTCTACAAGTATCTCCGAGGGTGTCTGTTGAGTTGGCATGGATCAAGACTGGGATTTGTCACTCCGTCTGATGGAGAGGTATCTTAGGGCCGACTCAATAATATAGTATCACAATGAGCTTGCACGCAATGTAGCTAATGAGTTAGCCACGAGATCTTGTATTACGAAATGAGTAAAGAGACTTCCCGGTAACGAGATTGAACTAGGTATGGAGATACCGACGATCGAATCTCGGGAAGTAACATACCGATAGACAAAGGTAACTGCATACGGGATTAGTTGAATCCTTGACATCGAGGTTCGACCGATAAGATCTTCGTAGAATATGTAGGAACCAATGTGGGCATCCAGGTCCTGCTATTGGTTATTGACCGTAGAGGTGTCTCGGTCATGTCTGCATAATTCTCGAACTCGCAGGGTCTACACACTTAATGTTTGGTGACGATATACGTATAGTTGAGTCATTATGGTGGTTACTGAAGGTTGTTTCGAGTACTAGATGAGATCCCGGATGTGACGTGGAACTCCGGAATGGCCCGGAGGTGAAGATTGATATATTGGACGAAGGGTATTGGAGTCCGGAATTGTTTCGAGGGTACTGGGTGATGACCAGCGTCACCGAAAGGGGTTTCGGGCGGCCCCGACAAGTGTTGGGGGGCCCCATGGGACAAGGGGAGGGGGCAAACCAGCCCACTAAGGGGCTGAGCGCCCCCTCACCCCATCTCACGTAACCAGGATGGTTGGGAGGCGCCCCCTTAGGGCTTCCCACCTCCCGGCTTGGGTGGCAAGTCACCCTATGGGAGATCCCATCTGCCATGGCTGCTGCCCCCCTAGGGGAAACCCTAGGGGCGCCACCCCCTCCTCCCTTCCACTATATATAGAGAGGTAGGGAGAGGGCAGCCGCACCCCTTGAGCATATCTCCACGCGACGGCACTGCCTCTCCTCTCCCTTGCATCCCCCTTCCTCTCGGTAGTGCTTAGCGAAGCTCTGCTGAGATTCCGCCACCACCACCGCCACCACGCCTGGCTCAGGTCACGGAGGACTCGAGCTACTACTTCACCATCGCCGCTGGATCGAGGAGGTGAAGGCGCATAAAGCCAGAGACGTGTTGAACATGAGTGTTGTCCATTCGCACTTGGATCGGGTTCGCGGGACAGATCATGATTGATCGGAAGACGCTCACTACATCAACCAAGGCTCTTAACGCTTCCGCTTAGCGATCTACAAGGGTATGTAGATCCAATCTCTCCTCTCATAGATGGTCATCTCCTAGATTGGATCTTGGTGAGCGTAGGAAATGTTTTGTTTCCCATGCAACGTTCCCCAATAGTGGCATCATGAGCTAGGTCTATGCGTAGATAACATCACGAGTAGAACACAAAGGAGTTTGTGGGCGTTGATATTTAGATTGCTTCCTTCCTTGGTCTTTTCTTGATTCAACAGTATTGTGGGATGAAGCGGCCCGGACCAAATTTACATGTCCACGTACATGAGAGCGGTTCCATCGACAGACATGTGACATTGTTGCATAAAGATGGCTGGCGGGTGTCTGTCTCTCCCACCTTAGTTGAATCCGATTTGACGAAGGCGATCCTTGTAGAAGGTTAAATAGCAACTTGCATATCACCGTTGTGGCTTTGCGTAGGTAATAATTGTTCTTTCTAGATACCCATAGCAGCCACGTAAAACATGCAACAACAATTAGAGGACGTCTAACTTGTTTTTGCAGGGTATGTTGTGATGTGATATGGCCAAAGACATGATGAGTTATATTTGATGTATCAGATGATCATGTTTGTAATAGTTTATATCGACTTGCATGTCGATGCATACGGCAACCGGCAAGAGCCATAGGGTTCTCTTTAATTATTGTATGACCCGTGTGTCAATCATTAAGCGCTATGTAATGCTTTACTTTATCGCTAAGCGGTAGCAATAGTAGTAGAAGCATGGTTGGCGTGACAACCCCGATGGCAACACGATGATGGAGATCATGGTGTCATGCCGGCAACGATGGAGATCATGTCGGTGCTTTGGAGATGGAGGTCAAAAGCACGAGTTGATGGCCATATCATGTCACTTATGGTTTGCATGTGATGTTAATACTTTTATGCATCTTATTTTGCTTAGGACGACGGTAGCATTACATAGCTCAACTACTAATACTCAGAAATATTCTTTGGCTCCCCTTATGTCGAATCAGTAAATTTGGGTGAAATACTACCCTCGAAGACTATCGCAATCCCCTATACTTGTGGGTTATCAATGGCGTGGAAGGGCAGTCTGGCCCTATAAATAGAAGAGATCTTTGCACGAGCAAGGGACTTCTCTTGGAACCATTGTAAACACACACTCATTTATCAGCAAAGAGCAGGAATAGGGTGTTACACCTTCATGGTGGCCTGAACCTGGGTAAACTTTGGTGTTTTCCTTCCCTTCCCTTCATCTTCAGTGACAATGACCTTGGCGAGAAGAAGCGTTCAGTCCCTGGCCGAATTCACAAAGGGTTGTCACATACAACCCAATGTCTAGTTCCTAGACACCGACAGAGAGGGGCATGAAGATAGGGGAATTCTAAAGAGAGTGTGATCACCTCCAGAAGGTGTGGGCCAGGGTCATTAAAAGGAGGTTGTCAGGAAGGGTGAGATGTTGCACTAGGTGCAGAGCCCAATGATGAACGGAACACCCGACTTCAACATCGAACAAAAAAATGGCATGGATGACTTATTATCATTGATTGTTGACATCCCAAATAGCTAGATAGACTCCTTCAAAACAACTTTTCAAATTGCTAATTGTGTGATGAGACATGTTTGCTGCCCTACACATCATATTATGCCTGTTTCACTAATACTTTTAATTATTATGTCATCATCCTATTGTGGTGTATGCATGTGTATGAATGTTAGAATGTTAAGACACATATGTGATGCAATGGGATGATCAGGTGCAAAATGCAAAAATGGCCTGATTAAAACACTACAATATTAATGAGAAATGTTGTGATGATAGTGTCTCTTCTTACGACCTAGATTGCTATCATTGTCAGGAGTAAATAAGGGTCGACCACTACAGCCCCACATGATTTTGGTGGGTGAAAATGATGGTCACCATTGCTATCTCTAAGATCTATGGTGGGTAATAAGTCCTGCCCACAACTGAACATGTGCTACCAGTGGTAGGCAACCTGCCTAATACTTTTGACCTATTAGCAATGGTGGGAGGTTAGCGGTAGCCGCCCTCCACAATAAAGCCCACCATTGCTGGCCTGTACTGTAGTAGTGTATTCTCAAATTGCTCCAAGACAAGCCCAATTAACTTTGAGGTTCCTTTTGGATGGGATCTGGGAAAAGAAGATGCACCTTGTTGATATCAATACTCACTACAAAAAATACACTTTCGTGATGATATGTGTCATCCATGACGATTTTATGGCAGAATCAAGATAGTCATACCTGTGCTGTCGTAGAAGTGTTCCATGACAATACCAAAATTATCATCACGAAAGTGTCCACTTCCATGATGATAAATGGCATGTCATGAAAGTGTTTTCATCAAGGGTAACCGACCCGTCGCATCCACCGTAATGGGTTGCCATTAGGGGTGGGCATAAAAACCGACCAACCGAATGTCGAACCAGTACCGAAACCGAAAAAACCGAATTTTCAGTTTTTGCTGCTACTACAGAAAAAATTGGTTTTTACTTTTAATAACCGAACTCGAATCAGTAGGTTCGGTATGAAACCAATAACCGAAAGAAAAACCGAAGCCTCGAGCGATCTAGTAGTCCAGGCAAGTACGAGGCTCCCTCGCATCAAGCGTCAGGATGGCCACCCATCTCGCAAAGCCAGCAGCCACTCGCGGCCACGCGCTCGTGTCCAGCTAGCCCATGTGCGAGCTACTTTTTTTGTGCACAGGCCCACATGCAAGCTAAACCAGTTTTCTGTGTCATGGGCGTGGGTTGTCCGTATAAATTGAATGGCCCAATCGTGCTAGTGGAGTCTGTAGTAGCAGTGAACTGTCTTATTTGTTTATTTCCACATCGGCGAGCTTTGCTCAAGTGGCTAAGGTCCTTGGCTATATAAAAAGTCTTAGGGCCTCACAGTAGCATTGTAACTTGTCAGCAGCAAAGCAACTGTTCGGCATAAAACCGAAAACCGAACCAAATTTTTGGTTAATCGATTTTTCGGTTAGTTGTTTTGTGTTGTTAATTTCGGTTTTTAGTTTTGCTAACTGAATTTCTAATAAAACCGAATGGTATAAACCGAATTTTCGGTTTCTACCGAATGCTCACCCCTAGTTGTTGTTAAGCTATCGGGTTTCGGTTTGGATCCGATAACCCGTTACCAGCCTCGACCAATGGGGATTTTCCACGTGTAAAATTCTCATTCGCCAGAGGATCCACGTGTCGGCTCAGTGTTGGGATAGATGTCATCCATTCATTGTACGAGAGGCGCCTATTATACATGGCACGTGGCAAGGCCCAACAGTGGCCCATTTAGGTGAAAGAGGTCGGCCCAGTCAAAATTATCAGGCCGACCCATATAGGGCCTACTTGTGTCTGGTCCATTTAAGCCCATGGCCCATACGAGATGTGCCAATTCGGCCCGTCAGTGACCCGTTAACTATTTGACACCATTGCAGGCCATCATCAGTTCGAGCCCGTTAACAGCCCGCTATATATATGGGCTCAATATCGGCCCGATGTGGTTTCGGCCTATTAACGGCCCATTCAAGGGTTGGGCCAATTTTCAGGATGTACGTCTTTCGGCCTTTTAGCGACCCATTTAAGTGTTGGGCGAATTTCAAGCCGGTGTGTCTTTCATCCTGTTAACGGCCCATAAATGAGTTGGGCCATTTGCAATGGGACCCGAGTTTTAGCCACTTAAGGGCCCATGCTCTTCATGGTCCAATACCAGCCCAGTTTCTCTTTCGGCCTGCAAAAGGCCCACAACACAGTTGGGCCATATATAGTACGACCTGACTTTCGTCCTCTTAGCGGACCATGCTTTTCATGGTCTAGTACGAGCCCACTGTCTCTTTCGGCCTGCCAAAGGCCCACAGTACAGTTGCGCCATATATAGCCTGACCTTAGTATCGGCCTGTTAATGGCCCGTGAAATCGAATGGGCCCACTTATTGCCCGCTTCGATGTCGGGTTCGTTAACGACTCCAAGAGGGCAACAGGCTTAGTATTAATCGTTGGCTCGTTTCAATTATAGCGGCCCAATAGAGCTTTCGGCCTGGTTACGACCCATTAACTTAATGGGCCCGCTAAAGTTCGAACATGTCTGTAGGCCCAATTAGATAACGTCGATTCCAGCCCAGCTATAATTTGAGCCCATTACGACGAGAAATTATGGACATGACCAAAACCGATCAATCAAAGGCCTATGAGAATTTTAGCCCTTGCGAGCCCATTAGGGAAGCCCATTAAGGGTAGTGGGCCGCTTCCTTCATATAGGGCCCATGACTGTTCGTCCTAACTAATAATTTCATTGCTTTTTTGGCTTCCCAGCGACCAGTTAGCTGGAATGTGAGGCGCGCTAAGCAAACGTACGACATACAGGAAAAAACTTTGCACATCCAGCATATATTATAGGAAATTGCATCCACTAGGCAATAAAGATTGATGCCAGTGCAAATAAATGAACACAACTTAATGATCTACAACCTCACAATCTGCAACCTCAGTGTGAATGACGCCCATAAGCATGTGAGCAAGTTCTTCCTTCTTTGCTACACTTTCTCTGAAAACATTTATCAGTTGTTGTTGTGCAAGAATGTGCACCTCTGATTCCTCCACGGTTTCCATCATTGCTTCAACCAGTAATTGGTTCACAAACATACATTTTTTCCATTGGATTCGAGACGGAGAAAACTCAACAGATTCAGATGGCGATTTTGGAAGGTTTGTATTATTGATAGTGGAGAGTGTCTTGACCACTGCATCATAACATAAATTAGGAGGGGAACCGAATATATAAATCAAGAGTTATTGCCATATTACTTGGCCTAGATTTATTGGAAAGAAAAAATGGGGTTGTCTTACTATTTTTAGAGTTTGTCTTCTTATCCTCAGCAGGCTGCACCAAATTAACACACTAGCATTGCTATCATTGGCTAGGTCAGATAAATTGGAAAGCAACATTGACACAACAAGCTTTTGGGCAACCAAACCACACCAGCCTACACCATATTAACACAATATGGCACAACTATCATGAGCGGGGTAAGGTAATAGGAAAGCAACATTGGCACAATAAATGATTGGGTAACCAGAACAACACTACAATTTAGTAATGTGCATGATATGAAATAGTACACTCATGCAGCTTAGTATGCAAAACTACAAAGCAGTTTTCCTTACAAAAATCAACATTGTCGCCTTTAATTATAAATTTTGCTACAAGTAAATTTAGATCAGATAAAGTTTGGATTCACGCCGATTAACAAAATACATGCTGAATTCCCGCAAGATACTTTCCTCGAACACGATCCCAGTTTAGAAAGTCTTCTATCCTTTAAGATTATTTTCTAAAATAGAGATGGGTAAGAAACATGTAGAAAATATGATCTCAATGCTATAAAATTTCATGATGTGAGGAGCGCACACACTTTTTAGAATGGAGTTGAAATATTTTTGCTAGACTGGAGCGGACTAGTTCTTTGGCCACTTGAATCTGCTTATTATCAGTAGGAGTTGGGTTTCTCTGTGCTGGAGAAGTATCTATGAACATTGGGGTTGGTTAACTATCTCCTGGCATTTGGATCTTTTGCGAAGACCTTGTTTGTAACCCTTCAGATTCTAACATAGCCGTCTTCCCCTTGCATGCCTTAGAAGAATGGTGCTTCAGTTATACAACATGCTACGGTAGAGAGATGGAATAGGTACTAAAGAATAGAAAGGCATGACATATTGACATGTATTCCCTCCATACGGAAATAAATGGATGTGTCTAGGCGTATTTCAGTTCTAGATACCTCCATTTTTATCCATTTCTACGACATTGTTACGCTTCCGAATGGGGTCCCCAGACTTGCTGTTCGCTATGCACTCCACGGCGTGGCTCCACCAAATGGCCCCGTGATGGCCCATCTTCACCAAAGAAACAATCAAGACCTCGCAGGTGCCAAGCTCATGAGGCGGACGATGCAAGACCTCCTGGGGCGGCCTTGTCGTTGGCTCATGAGGGGCGGAGAGTTCAAGGCAAGGGCACCTCACGAGGTCCCCGTGACGAAGCCATGACGCATCGAGCTAATGGGCGCCAAAGGGTGCCAAAGGCGCTGCAGTTGTCCCCTCGCTTTCCTCTTTGGTGCTAAACAGGCAAGCGCAGGCGAGGAGTCCCGATGCATCAGGCAAAGGTTTCCATATCAGTGCAACAAGGCCAAGACCAGCAGGACGGCAGGACGGAGGTCACCGTGGAGCCCAAGACGGCGTCATCACCGGAGCCTTTGGCAGGCGAAGACCACCTTTAGTCAGGATAACTTGTACTAGTTGTCTCCCTTCAAACTTGGTCGTTGTGGGATCCCTTCCAGCTCAATATTTGCCAAGAGGACCAAGGCCTTTATAAATAGGACTAGGCACCACCATAGAGAGGGACAGATCTAGACTAGCTGGAGAGACACCACACCAGCTCAACGAGCACAAGAGCACCTCTCCTCAGGAGGCTGTTCTTCCCTTGTAACTGTTCATCCTCAGCCCAAGAGGCAATCCACCACACCACACTGGAGTAGGGTATTACACGGTCGAGCTAGGCTGTGAGATCGTGGAGCGTGTCAGCTAGGGGGAGGAGAGATCTTCGTGCGCACCCTAGTGTTCGAACCTTAAGGGTTTAGCCGGAACCCGTGATCCGACATTTGGCGCGCCAGGTAGGGGTGCGCTGAAGATTTCCTCTTGTTGATCCGCGCTCCATCGCTCCACCGCATCCATGGCGGACGCATGTCGAGCCTGCTGCGAGAGCGCTGGCCTGCTCTCGCCTGCGTGTCACTCAGACAGCCCTCGCCGGTAGGCCTCTGCCGCTTCTCCGCCACCCGCCACCAACGCCGCCAGAGTCTCGACCGAAACGAGCAGCGAGCATCCTCATCAGACTTCTCGCGCGGGCGGGATGGCCGCACCGCCACTTCCTTGCTGACCCCAGCCGCTCGTCAGACACGCTGTTCACAGCGCCCATGTACACGAAGCCCGCTTCGCTTCATGGCAAGCGAAGCTCGCGCTACCGCCGGCCGACGACCTCTACGAGGATCGGTTGGACCGTGATCGCCCCGAGCTCAAGCGCGCTGGGAGTTCCCCGCACCATCCCTCTCGCTGCCTCGCCCTCCGCCAGCCGTGGGCAACGTGGCCCACAGAGCACCTCCGCCACCTCCGCACCAAGGCGGCGCCCTGGCGCCAAGGCGCGCGCCCCCCGGCATGACCCGCTGCGCCGGGCACCCGCGCGAGAAGAAGGAAGTTGCCAAGAAGTTCCCCGACCGCAAGAAAACGCTCCACCGCTCCCAGCACCACCACGTCAGGATCGCTTGCCGCGGTAGGGCCATGCGCCGCTTGCCATGGCGGTGCGAGGACACCAGGATCAAGCTCCACCCCCAGGACGAGCCCCGATGGCGATAGCAGGCTGCCGCGCCTTCACTCCGGACTGTGTAGTGTCAATTGGCCAGGCAAGTTCAAGCTGGACCTGCCTCCTCGTTACGACGGCACCCCCGACCCTGCGGAGTTCTTGCAGCTCTATGAGCTGAGCATCGAGGCGGCCAACGGCGACGAAATGGTCATGGAGAACTGGTTCCCCGTGGCTCTCAAGGACGGTGCCGCTCGTGGCTCCTGAACCTACCCGCGGGATCAATCTCCTCCTGGGGTGAGATGCGTGACCGCTTCGTCGCCAACTTCCAGGGCACTCGCGACCGCCCTCGGCCGGGTGACTGCAAGCGCAGATCAAGCGGCAGCTGGAGAGACCCTGCAGAAGTACATCCAGCGCTTCAACAGCGTTCGTCTCAAGATCCCCAAGGTGACGGATGAGGCCATCATCTGCGCGTTTTCTGATGGCGTCCGCAACGTCAAGATGAAGGAGTACCTCGCCATCGACGAGGAGTTATGCACGGCACTGGAGCTGTTCAACAAGGCGACCAAGTGCGCGAGTGCTGAGGAGGGGCGCCTTTCCCTCCTTGAGCTCCCAGCTACCGACCCGGAGGAGAAGAAAGCCAAGGCCAAGGACGTGAAGCGCAAGGGAGTGGCCGTGCTCGCAGCGGAGCTAGATACGAAGCGCAGCCGGTACCATCCCGAGTCGTGCAAGAGCAACCGACCATTCTGCGCCTTCCATAACGTACACAGCCACAACACCAACGACTGTCAAGAGATCAAGGCCATTCGAGATGGACGCTTCGTTCGACGCCCCGAGCGCAACGACCGGGGCTACGGACGAGGAGGAGGACAAGGCGGAGGACGCTGGGACGACCGCGGCCCCTGCCAGGATTGGCGCGGCTAGCCTCGCGAGGACCGCTGGCAGGACCAGCCTCGTGAGGGCGTCTGGAGGGATTAGCCTCGCAAGGATCGCCCTCAGGGAAACACTGGTCTTCCTCCGCTGCCGCCACCACCAAGGGGAAAAGACGACCACCATTAGGACGAGGGGGTTGGGGGGTTCCAGGAACCGCGTGCCATCGTCTGCATCTTGGGCGGAGCTCAGGCCCTAGCGTGTCAGCGTATCTTCAAGCAGTTTGCTCGCGAGGTGAACACGGCTCTTCCCAGGGTCGAGGCAACACGCCCTCTCAGGTGGGCCAAGTATGACATCACTTTTAGCTCAGCGGACCAGCTCAAGTGTGCCGCGACTGCTGGGGCTCTCCCAATGCTCTGCTCACCTGTCATCAGCAATGTCCAAGTCACCAAGACCCTCATCGATGGTGGTGCGGGGATTAACTCCTGTTCGTTGATACGTTCGATCGCCTTCAAGTACCCTATGATCAGCTACAACCGACCAAGCCCTTCTCAGGAGTGACTGATGGTTCCACCACCCCGATCGGGTAGGTCCGCCTTCCTGTCACCTTCGGTGGGCACGACAACTACCACACCGAGCTCATCGACTTCGACGTCGCCCACATTCGTCTGCCATACAATGCCATCCTCAGGTACCCAGCATTGGTCAAGTTCATGGCAGTGACCCACCACAGCTACAACATCCTCAAGATGCCAGGAACCGATGGTATCATCACAGTCTCCTGTGAGGAGAAGGATGCGGTGTGCTCCCTTGAGCGCGCCTTCCAGGCCGCAACAATCAAAGACCCCGACAACAAAGGAATCATGTACCCTCCTAAGGCCATCCCCAAGAAGAAGAAGCAGTTGCTCCGTACAGATCCTCAGGAGAGCGGCGTCACCAGAAGCACCACCTCAAGACCTGCGCCCTCAGAGGGGCGCCTCCCTCTCGCGCATAGGAAGGCACGCCTGGCGCCCTCCTCGGGCAAGGCTCGGGGACTCTCTTCTGGAGGGCCTCAGACCTCGCCAACGTCACGAGGGAGGCGCTCGGGCACCATGTGGAGACATGCTTCGCTGCATGCTTCCCCCAAGCGGGCACTAGGCGAGGAGCGCCTGGTGCTCAGGAGTTCATCGCCAAGACCACTCAGGAGCTGCAGGACGCAAGGGCCATGCGCGGCGATCGCCGCCCACCTGGCGCGGCTCCCCATCCAGGCAAGGATGGCGGGCTGCACGTCTGCATCGACATCCCAGGGCTCAACAGGGCTGCATCTCAGGAGCGCTTCTGGCCTTCGCGCGTGGGATGTTGAGAGGGCCCACCTCACAGTTATGTACGAATGCCATTCGGCCTGCCGAGCATGGCGGCCGCCTACCAGCGCAACCTCCGGAGCATCCTGGCGACCCAGGAGGCCAGGCATCACGCGATCCTGGCGGAGATGGAGACGGTCCTCAAGGAACTACCAGAGCCCCCAGAGCCCCCCAAGGCTCAGGGCCCCGGTGGCTCATGAGGAGCAACCCCCTCGCCACGCATCTTCAGCAACATCCCTTCGACAACGGAACCAGGTGACATTTTCCAAGTTTATTTAGCTGGGAGCACCCCCAGGCTGCATCATTCCCAGGCCACGTGGGTCCGTCCCCGCGGCATGTATCCTTTTACGTCTTTAGCTTACTCTGCTGGGGGCACCCCTCGGGCTGCATCATCCCCAGGCCGCTCAGGTCCGACCCAGTGGCATGTATCGTTCCTGCATTTACCTAAGCTAGTTCGCTTTCCATGCATAATCTATCTATGGTTATCACCTGCTTGATTATAACCCACCACGGGGGCCTCGCGCCATGTCGTCTTTCTTCAGATCCTTCGTGATAAGGAGGCTGAAGGCACGGCGTGCGTGCTCGGGTCCGTCCGCAGGTCGATAAATCCAATGGCTGAGCTCGCCCATCGGGCCAGCCCCGCTTCACGTCACCTCACAGGGTCGTTGGTGCTTGGCCTTCTCATGCGATAGCCTCCTCAGAGATTCGCTAGGCGCAAGTTACCTAACCATCTCGCAGGAACACCACAGCCATCAAGAACCAAGACCAGGCGCGAACCCGCCTTTGAGGTAGGGCCTCGTGAGTCCCTGGCTGGCTCACGGGTGCCCAGACACCCTCGCCTAGCCCTGCTGCAAGCCACGTGTCGGGCGGGCTGTACACGCCGGGGGCTCTCGTGTAGGGAGTCCCTCCCACGCAAGAAGGAAGCACCATGCTACGCTACTGGCGGCAATCGACATCGCTAAGGAGCGCTATGTTCGTGCAAGTGCTTGAGCTTATGCTCCGGCTGGTGATAAACAAGCTGAGGGCGGCCCCATGGTCAGATCAACCTCGAGGAGCCTCCGAGCTCGATGTCCGGCCTCATCGCAACACCCCCCTCGTGAGGGTTGCACGAGGGGCTAGGCACGGGCCGCGCGGGTCACGCCCACGCTCACGCCACCCTGCCAGCTCCCTCGGACCTGGTCATCGCGCGCCCCTCCCGAGCAGTGCCTCGGTGAGGGAAAAGGTATGAAGGTCGTTTGAACGTCAAGGGGGACTCCTGAGCATCGCGACTCAGGAGCCTAATTGGCCACGTAGCCCCTCACTCCTTGGTCCCGTCCCGGCGATCCGGAAGGCCCAATGGCGGCTGAGGTATGCGCGGGGTCGGGCCCTGCCAACGTAGAATACTAAGGCCTATTCTTGCATCTCCTTTCTATAAGCTGTTTGCCCGTCAAGGGGGACTCCTGAGCATCGCGACTCAGGAGCCTAACTGACCACGTAGCCCCTCACCCGTTAGTCTCGTCCTGGTGATCCGGACGACCCAACGGCGGCTGAGGTATGCGCGGGTGAGGGAGTCCTGGACTAAGGGGTCCTCGGGCGTCCGGCCTGTTATCCATGGGCCGGACTGGTGGGCTGTGAAGACATGCAGGCCGAAGACCATACCCGTGTCCGGATAGGACTCTCCCTGGCGTGGAAGGCAAGCTTGGCGACCAATTATGAAGATTCCTTCTTATGTAACCTACTCAATATAACCTTAGATTCCCCCGTTGTCTATATAAACCAGAGGGTGTAGTCCGGAAAGGATATACTTACTATCATAGTCATACATGCTAGGCTTCTAGGGTTTAGCCATTACGATCTCGTGGTAGATCAACTCTTGCAATACTCATATTCATCAAGATCAATCAAGCAGGAAGTAGGGTATTACCTCCATAGAGAGGGCCCGAACCTGGGTAAACATCGTGTCCCCCGTCTCCTGTAACCATCGACCATAGACGCACAGTTCGGGACCCCCTACGCGAGATCCGCCGGTTTTGACACCAACATTGGTGCTTTCATTGAGAGTTCCACTGTGCCATCGATGAAAGGTTCGATGGCCCCTTCGATCGTCTATAGTGACGCCGTCCGAGGAGAAACCTTCCTCCCCAGACAGATTTTTGTATTCGGCGGCTTCGTACTGCAGGCCAACTCGCTTGGCCATCTGGAGCAGATCGATAGCTATGCCCCTGGCCACCAGGTCAGATTTGGAAGCTTGAACTACATCGCAGATATCCGTGGAGACCTGATATTCAATGGATTTGAGACCACGGCGATCGCTCCCCCCCCCCCCCCGCTCCGATGAACATGACTTAAATCTGTCATCAGACCATATTCAGGAGATGGTTCCTGTAACTGCTACGACCTTTGATCCGGAGCAGATTGCGCCATCCTAAACCGCAGAATCCGCGGCGTTGGAGCCGCACACGGACTCAGCACCTTGCAATGTCTGTGTCAAGGGAATTCCGGACTCGTCTCTGGCTATAAGTTCCGAACCATGCACGCCTGCGGGCGCAGAGCTGCATCGGTTATCAATCTTCGAGTTCAGTGCTGCAGATATCTTCCAACACTCGCCCTTGGGTGATGTGCTAAATTCATTAAAAAACCTGTCCTTGGCAGGGGACTCACAGCTGAACTATGTCTGGTTCGAGCTAGAGGCTGATAATGGAGAATTTCGCTTCCCACCCGCCACCCACTTTATAGCCACCGTCGAGTACTTAACCGACATGCTTGATTATGGCTCTGAAGACATCGACGGTATAGACGATGATGCCGACAAGGAGCAAGGCCAAGACCCACCATTCACGGGACGTGGGATGGCCACCCCTTTGTACGACGTGTACATGGCTGATACACCTAAAAAAGCTAGCGATGATGACAAAGAAGATCCAATTGAGAATAAACCTTCCGAGACACAGTCTAAGTACCGACGCCCTAAACGCCGCTCTAAGTCACATTGCAGCAATGCTGGCACGGGAGAAAATAGTACTCCGGACGACGCCGAAAACAATGAAGACCCTGTTGGACCAAGATCCGAACAGGAGGAACAAGAAAACGGGCAAGCCAGCCCCGATGAACAGGCCCTACCCAGCGACAATTCAGAGGACAACAACTACCTTCTGCTCTGCGAAGATGAGGTAAGCCTCGGCGACAAAGACTTCATCGTACCCGAAGGACCCCTCTAGCAGGAGCGCTTCAAGCGCAAGCTAATAGCTACTTCAAGGAGCCTGAAAAAGAAGCAGCAACAGCTTCAAGCTGACCAAGACCTACTCAACGATAGATGGACAGAAGTCCTGGCCGCCGAAGAATATAGCCTTAGTGGCCCAGCCAAAAGCTACCCAAAGAAAAGGTTGCTACCTCAGTTTGATGACGAGGCGTTGGAGCCCGTACCATCATCACACAATGCGGCAGGTCGTCGACAACTCTGTCCGAATAAAGAGGCAACTCAAGCCAAACACCAGACCGCCCCACCTCACCGTAAAGGAAAGAATAACACAACTCATGGTTGTACAGACGACCTTCGACGGGACTTGGACAGTAGAGCAGGACATGCAAGATCGATCTATGGATCGTGAGGGCATGCCTCGACACGCGACGATGGCTACCTATTCGGATGCGACAGTAGCCACGCCCGAGCCGAAACCACAAATGGACTCCTTCGGAGTTACGTTGCGGTGTGGCCCTACATAGAGGCGCCACACATCCTCTTTGCTTCACTGATGAAGTAATGGATCATGAATTCCTCGAAGGACTCAAACCCGTCAATATTGAATCATACGACGGAACAACCGATCCCGTGGTATGGATAGAAGATTTTATCCTCCACATCCATATGGCCCGTGGAGACGACCTCCACGCCATTAAATACCTCCCACTAAAGCTAAAAGGGCCAGCTCGACATTGGTTAAACAGCTTGCCTGAAAATTCCATAGGCATCTGGGAATACTTGGAAGAAGCCTTCCTTGACAACTTCCAAGGAACATATGTCCGGCCACCCGATGCCGATGACCTAAGTCACATTGTCCAGCAGCCCAGAGAGTCAGCCAGGAAGCTCTGGACTTGGTTCTTAGTCAAAAAGAACCAAATCACTGACTGTCCGGACGCGGAAGCCCTAGCAGCCTTCAGACACAGCGTCCGGGACGAATGGCTTGCACGTCACCTCGGTCAAGAAGGACCTAAATCCATGACAGCCCTTACTGCTCTAATGACCCGCTTTTGCGCGGGAGAAGAAAATTGGCTCGCTCGTAGAAGCAACGGCGCCAGCAACCCGGTCACTTCTGAAATCCGAGACGGCAACGGCAAGCCACGATGAAGCAAACACAACAGTCTCAATGATAATGAAATATCACGCGACGTAGCAGTCAACACCGGATTCAACAATCCCAAGCCCGATCAATGGAAGAAGCCATTCAAGGCGAACCGAGACGAACCATCCAATAGACAGGATATTGGACCGACCCTGCCAGATTCACGGCGACCCCGATAAACCAACTAATCATACTAACAGAAACTGCTGGGTCTTTAAGAAGGCCGGCAAGCTCAATGCCGAACACAAGGGGAGGAGGCCGCCAGGCGACAGGGATGACGGAGAGGTTCACCAACGAAATACCAGGGGTCAGAAGCAATTTCCAACCGAGGATCGACTACCTCCGGAGCAAAAATAGCAGTCTGGCTTCCGCCGCCCACCTCATACACCTTCAAAATTTGTACCGCACATACATCACTACGCACTCAAGAAACCATGGGCATTGGTGGAAGCACACTATGGACAAGCCTGCAAGCATTCCCGTAACACTTTTTATCTATTTTTCTTTTTATTTCTTCCTTCACTATCTCTTAAAAACATGTGACGAACAGGGAAAACATCTAAAACTGACTCTATTGGAGTTCGGACCCGTACACTCACCTAAGGGGCTAATTCCATCAAGGATTCCCCTCGCCGAGGATAGGCGGCGCAGGCGTGCGACAGGAGGTCCAAAATAACTTTTTGTAGACCGCACTCTTTATTTCGAGCCTGTACTATGCCTCTTCCTCCGCCTACGACCCTGAGCATGTCAAATAGCCGGGGTTGTGGGCTTTATATATATATAAAGCAATCATTGGCATATCGCTCAGGTCCCAATAAACAGTATCCGAATTAACCATCCGTGTTCTTTCGGCAATGAATATGGCTCCTATGGTTGTTTCACAGATATACCTTGGCATAACCTGCCAGGGGCTCGGTATGGGAACAAATGAGTTGCCAGCAAAAGTCCGAACAGCTCTATAACGTACTTCAGCGTTGCAAGTTTGGCCTTACATGCATCAGCTCTGAGTCATTGTCTTGGGTCAATAGTTGGGTTGCCCGGCTCTTGTGCTTGCTACCCTATGTTTCGCTCCATCAGCTAGGGTAGTAAAGGGAGAACTACTGCGATTGTGCTTCCGGTTCATCTGGTCAAGTACCTCAGTAGAG
Organism: Aegilops longissima; assembly: GCA_021605205.1. Taxonomy (NCBI): domain Eukaryota; kingdom Viridiplantae; phylum Streptophyta; class Magnoliopsida; order Poales; family Poaceae; genus Aegilops; species Aegilops longissima. The sequence continues at coordinate 34,539 of JAHIAM010006334.1, read as the reverse complement.
AAAGCCGAAAACTGACGGTCATGATGTGGCGAGAGCTGGTCAACCACTTGACGACTTATTGGAATCTTTAGCGATTCTCCGTGTCACACGAGGGATCTTTTTCAAATCAAATATGTAAGGCACCATATTATAATACGCTCAGATACGACCAGGGGCTATGTCGTAGCACCACCATAAAACTCCTATGTCTAAGTGAAAGTGTTAACGCCCTATAATCCGATTGCCTGGTTCGCCGCATTATCACCTCCTTCATGGAGCAAGACGTTGGATAAAGAGTGATTAAATGCTTTTCCGAACACCCCCGTACTTCCTACGAGGGGGCTGAAGCCGACGACTGGAAAACTTTCAGATTATATTAAAACGGCCGCACAGGAGGAATACAAGCTTTCGAGCAAAACATAAACATAGATTAACTATAAAATTGTCTTTTACAATTCTCATACACCTCACTCGAACATTATGTCTTTCGAGCACTGACCCTCTATCAAGCGAGAGGCCTCTAGGACGTCTTCAAAATAATGGTCCGGTTTAGGACGGTCCTTGCCCTTGGGTGGACTCTTCGCTGCAACATCGATGGCCTTCATCTTCCCCCAGAATGTCTTGACTCGGGCAAAAGCCATCCGTGCACCCTCAATGCACGTCGACCGCTTCACAACGTCGATACGCCGCACCGCGTCAACAAGCCTTTGCACCAAACCGAAGTAGCTATTCGAAAAAGGCTCGGTTGGCCACAACCGGATTATGACGTTCTTCATGGCAGCGCCAGATATCCTATGAAGCTCGGCCCATTGGGACATCTGTCTGTTCAGCAACAGAGGGCGCTTTGATGCGCCAAACTGTGACCACACAAGCTTCTCCGTTGCGCACCCCTCTCGCGCTTGGTAATACTGCGCCACATCGGAAGAACTCTTTGGCAAATCTAAAAACTTGTTCGGAGAACTCCACACTCGGTCAAGCTGAGCATAGTTCGGATCGCCGAACTTAGTCTGTAGCAGAAAGGGTTTACCAGCCGCAATCTCCCCAGCTTGCCTAATCTCCTCACGAGCTGCTCTAGATTCTGACCGCGCTTCTGTCGCCTCTTGTAAGGCCTTGTCCAGTTCAGCCATTTTGGTTTCATTCTCCTTCTCTAGAAATTCACAGCGGCCAGTAGCATTATTCAGTTCGAGCACCATCATGTATATCTTCTCCTCACCTTGGCGCCGTGCAGCTTGTTCAGCTTTTAACTCAGCCAATGCCTTTCCGGCAGCCGCATTGCTACACCAGGCCTGCTCCTTGGCCCAGGCCAGCTCCGCTCGAAGAACTTCAACAGCGGCAACACCATCTGCAGCCATGCATATTCCAGCATATAGATTTTAGCATCATGCTTATACCACAACAAATGTATGGGGATTGCCCCGAATACATACCTTGCGACTCGTCAAGATGCATATTAATTAACGTAAGGTCATCCCCTGCTACATCAAGCTTCCGCTGCAGCTCGGCAATATCCATAGTCTGGGAAGTAGCTAAGGGGGAAACAGCCCGCGTTCAAGTTCATCAGATCAGTCCTTGAGTAATTCTTTTTGATCCTCCGTTCGCTTCCCAGTGGAAGCCAACCCGAGTATCAGGGGCTACTACCTATACACATGTGCATCTTTGCAAATAAAACATAGCTGAAAACATTATATCACAAACCTCGAAACCTTTTAGAAGGCTCATGAAGGCTTCATTCAATCCGCTCTTCGCGGACAAAATCTTCTCAACCACTGTACCCATCAAGGTACGCGGTTCCCCCGAGATAGATGCTTTTCGCAACATGTCTCGCAATATATCCGAAGCCTCCGGGTCTTTGGAAGCCGCTCTAGGAGCACAACCATCCTTTGAAGGAATCCATTCACCCATCTCCAGAATCACCGCCGGCTGCGAGCCAGACAGTCCGGGGCCTTTATTATCAGCCCCAGAATCCCGTACGGTCGGAGATCCACCTTCGGGTACTGCCTCTTTTATACCCTGCGTAGCTTTTTGATCAAGAAAAACCCTCCGCGATGACACTTCAGAGTCGTCCACCTTATTAGCTGAGGAGGTTGGGGGAGGCGTCTCGCTCTCCATCAACTCTGGGAGGAGACCTCCCTAAGAAGAGGATTGCCCGGAAAAACTCTGTGCCGACCTGTAAAAATGCACGGTCACGTTACATATATCTTCGGTAACGGCAAAGGAGCGGGATGCTATCAAAGTACCCCAGATTCACTTACGGTTTGGTCGAGGGCTTGTCCCCATGTTGGAGCTATTCAACGACATCGCTTTCCAAACCCAAGCCGCTCGACGGTGGCATCTTGCCCCTCTTGGGAGACCGCCCCTCCCAACCTTTGGAGGCGGCCCTTTTCCTCCCGCTCGGAGAAGGGATACTGGGTCCTCTTTCGCCTCTGTGTTCAGGAGAGGAAAGGTCGATTTCTTCGGACTCAGTATCCGACTTACCTCTGGAACAAAGGTCATCTCAGATCTTCTCACTCTCCTCTTTACCCTCCCTTGCTGGCGCCTAGTATGGTACCGAGGCCAGCATCCTTGTTAACATAGGATTAGCTGAGTCTTCGAGAAGGGGAGCCGGACACCTAATCCGTTCCACTTTCTTTATCCAGCTCTGAAAAAGGATGATTCGGTCAGTGTCTTACCACTTGGTATCTGATTATGAGGTGTTCGGCGAACGGGTACTTACCGTGGTGTCCGGATGGTTACAGTCTAGGCCGCTATCTTTGGTGGTGTCCGGCCATTGCTTTCCTTTCCCGAAAAATAATCTCCACATTCCTTCGTGCGTAGTGCCGAAGAAGTGTTGAAGAGTCCGCGGCCCTTCTGGATTGAACTACCACATGCGGAGAGGCCGTCGCTGGCACGGCAGGGTCCGGCGGACAAGCATTACTTGAACAACGTTGACGATATTGATGTCCCTCTCAATGAGGCTTCGGATACGACTTTGCAAAGCCCACACCTCGTCCGTTGATCCCCAGTCCAACCCCTTATTAATCCACGATGCAAGTTGAATTCAGGGGCTGGATCGAAATGCGGGCGCAGCTGCCCACTTGGAGCCACGGGGCTCGGTGATATAGAACCACCCCTGCTGCCATAAATCGGGAGATTTGGCAAAGGATCCTGAGGGAGTCCCGGATTAGGGGGTGTCTGGATAGCCGAACTATCACCGTTGGCCGGACTCCTGGACTATGAAGATACAAGATTGAAGACTTCGTCTCATGTCCGGATGGGAGTTTCCTTGGCGTGGAAGGCAAGCTTGGCGATACGGATATGTAGATCTCCTGCCATTGTAACCGACTCTGTGTAACCCTAACCTATCCGGTGTCTATATAAACCAGAGGGTATTAGTCCGTAGGACGAACAACAATCATACCATAGGCTAGCTTCTAGGGTTTAGCCTCTATGATCTCGTGGTAGATCTACTCTTGTACAACCCATATCATCAATATTAATCAAGAAGGAGTAGGGTATTACCTCCATCGAGAGGGCCCGAACCTGGGTAAAAACATCGTGTCCCTTGTCTCTGTTACCATCCGCCTAGACGCACAGTTCGGGACCCCTTACCCGAGATCCGCCGGTTTTGACACCGACATTGGTGCTTTCATTGAGAGTTCCTCTGTGTCGTCGCCACCAGGTAGGATGCCTCATCTCATCTTTAAAGACGATACTATCGCCAAAGGAGCCTTGGCCGCTAGCCAGACTCTTCGGCTAGGTGGTTTTCTTATGACCGCCAGTCCGGCCACCGCGCCGACGATGACCTCTCGAGTCATCGAAACAAATCTCCATCTTAATTCGGAACTTGCCGAACAGTTAGATTCGATCGAGCTCTCCTCCGTAAACGAGCTCTTGGATCACATCGCCGCCCTGGGAGTCGCTACAGACTACAACCAGATCGGGCCTAAAACCGATCTGAGAGAGATCAACTCTCCCCAGGCTACCCATCAGGTTGCTGTGATAGAGGAGCAATGCGGCGAGTCTTCTTCTATCTTAAGGACTAGCTACATCCGGATTCCCGATCCCTCCATGCCGGATTCCCGCAGACGGACGGATGTCGATCAAGCCCTGAACTTTAAGTCAGGCGGCGGGTTGGACTCATTGGATAACACTCAAAAATCCAAACTTCCGAGTTCGGAAACTTCTGGGCCCCTGAGTCCTAAATTGGACGGGGTTCCGAATCTAGTTCCACCCTCCCACCCAAACATTAGCGATCTCTCTCTAATTCGGCAAGCGCCCGCCGAAACAGTACATCATTACTGGGCCAGATTCCTCCTGGTTATGGACAGGATAAATGACTGCCAAGAGGAGGACGCAATCCCAATTTTCTGCAATAATTGCACGGACAAGGGAATCCTAAACGCCGTAAGTCGTCGCGAAATTACATGCTTGGCTGACTTGGTGACCATAGTACAAAAGTACTGCGCGACGGAGAGAGCCTGGAAAACCGAAAGTAAATTTTGGGATAATCCGGCCCCGAATACATCCCTAGTCCGAAATAAAAGGGTGCATCATTATCAAGCACCTGGGTTAAATACCAAAAACAAAACCCCTAAAGGGTAATGGAACCGCATCGGAGGGTTGGCTGAACGGACCCTGCAAAATTCATAGCACGTAGGGCGCCACTCCAACTCATAGCCTTCGAGCATGTTGGATACTACTACGGTGGCCAAAAGTGGCGAGGAGCTTCTAGCTTCAGAATCCCAGCCCAGCAACACCAGTACGGTGTTAACAGTCTTCGAGACTTTCGTAACATCTCTTGGTCCGGCGTCAACCCGCCTGGTGGGATATCCGGACACCTCGCAATATCTCAAATAAACGGAGACTTTGATGTCAAAGATCCGAAAATGGCAGCATACCGCAATGTGGTCCCAAAAATGTCAGCACGGTTCGAAGGGCTCGAATTTCATCATATAGCCCGGGATAACAATCAGGCGGCGGATATATTGGCACGCATCGGTGCAAAACGCGATGCCGTCCCACCCAATATATTTTTGGAACGGCTATTCAAGCCATCCGTACTATGGGAAGGGAGTCCGCAAATAACCGACCCAACCGCAACGCCTTTGCGACGCCGAACCCTCTGACACAACCGGAGGCTCTGCCCCCGAGATAACACCCTCCGCTCATGAAATAATGGCGGTTATCGCCCCATGGACGGAACCATTCCTAGCCTACCTAACTAGGCAGGAACTCCCCGAAGACTAAAATGAGGCTCGCTGCATAGTACGATGATCTAAAGCCTACAAAGTCCATGAGGGAGATCTTTATAAGAAAAGCACTACAGGAGTCCTTCAAAGGTGTATCTCCGAAGAGGAAGGGGGAAATCTCCTGGCTGAAATTCATGCCAGACTGGGCGGGCACAACGCTGCAGCCCGGGCCCTTGTAGGCAAGGCCTTCCGTACAGGATTTTATTGGCTGACGGCCCGGGCAGATGCGCAGGATTTAGTCCAACTATGCGTCGGTTGCCAGCTTTTTGCTAACCAAAGCCACATGCCACCCACCGCCCTCAAAACTATACCCATCACCTGGCCGTTCGCGGTCTGGGGGCTCGACATGGTTGGACCCCTTAAGGGAGGAACCCACAAGCAAAAATACCTATTGGTCATGGTGGATAAATTCACCAAATGGATAGAGGCCAAGCCTGTTAAAACGGCCGAATCCGGACCGGTGATAGACTTCATATCAGGGGTAGTGCACCATTACAGTGTCCCCACAGTATCATCACTGATAATGGCACCAACTTCACGGCCGATGAGGTCAAATTATGGTGCAAAAACATGGGCATCAAGCTCGATTACGCCTCAGTCTATCACCCTCAAACCAACGGCCAAGTCGAACGAGCAAATGGTATAATCATGAGCGACATTAAACCCGGACTAGTGTGGTCCCTAAAGGAATCTAACACGACTTTGGGTTGAGGAGCTCGACCAGACTGGGGCTGCGGACCACGCCGAATCGTACTACCGGATTCACACCATTCTTTATGGTGTACGGCGCAGAGGCAGTCTTGCCATGCGACATAATACATGACTCACCTCGCGTGCGCATGTACGAAGAAAGAGAAGCCGAGCTCGATCGGCAGGACAGTTTGAACGCATTGGAGGAGGAGCGCGACGTGGCAAAGGCTCATTCCGCGTTTTATCAACAGCAGGCTCGAAGATATCAAAGCAGGGAAGTACGGGCCAAAGCTTATAACGTTGGCGAACTAGTTCTACGCTGCGGACAAGAAAAAGGACAAACTCAAGCCCAAATGGGAAGGTCCTTCATCATCGACCAGGTCCCGACCGCAGAGCATACCGTCTGCGGGGCGCGTTGGACAACCGACTCGAGCCGAACCCATGGAATGCAGCCCGCTCACGAAGATTCTACGCCTAAGTGCCGGACTCCAAGTTCGTCTCCTTCCTCCGCCCACATTTTTTATTTTGTTGTCTTTTATTTCTCTCCTTCCTCCTCCTTCTTTTTGCAGCCTCTAGAGGCTCGTTTGCGCTTTGTTCAAGACATATTTGACGCGTTGTACACGCTCATTATATCTGGGGCTTCTTTACGAAGCTTATTTTATACTGGCTTCATGCCCAACACATGCGTCAAACTTCCGCATGTACCTTTTATTCACCATTATATGCATCGATATGACTTAAGTTTTGGCCAAGCTGGGTTGTTCGGCTCTCGTGCTTACCCCTCACGCTCCCGATTGTTCGGCTAGGTGGTAAAGGAGCACCTCTGCGATTGTTACTACCGGTCAGCCGGATGTACCTCGGACTGGGTGAAGCCGAAGCTAGCGTTCTTAAGGGAATATTCGGTCGGTGAACTGAAAGATGATTTTTAAACTATTTATCCATCTGCCCCGTGAGGATTTTCTGCTTTTTAGCAGCTTTGACATGCACTTTAGGGCATGCATCCCAAATGAAGGAACCCTTAATGAACTATTCTCCCTGGAAGATGTTTCTTACTATCCATGTAATATAACATAACTAGTTGGGCACTTGTCTGATACAGCACTAATGACCCCTACGCCTTGTCTTCACGCATACCACGGTTCTTATATAACCACGAAGGTATTCGGACACACTCCGGACTATTGGGTCCTGAGGTCGAAGCGAAAAGGTTCGCTATGACAAACGATCTACAATCCGGCTAGAAGACATTTTTCATGTCATATTTATTTACAACGTCAATTTGACTCATTGTATTTGTAACACCCCGGAAGTAACTTTCCATATTTGTAACTCCAACTCTTGCCATTTTCGGCATTGTGATATGATATTCCCTCCGTGGTTGGGTTTTTCTTCATATTTCATTTTGTCCATGTCATGCATTTTATATCATGTCATCATGTGCATCGCATTTGCATACGTGTTCGTCTCATGATTCCGAGCATATTTCCCGTTGTCCGTTTTGCAATCCGGCACTCCTGTCTCCCCCGGCGGCCCCTTTTACGTTTTTCCGTGTGCGGGTACTAAACCTTCTCGAAATGGACCGAGGTTTGTCTAGTGGCCTTGGTATACCACCCGTAGACCACCGGTCAAGTTTCGGGTCATTTGGAGCTCGTTTGGTACTCCAACGGTTAACCGCACTCTCGCAAAGGCCTCTTTAAGTTGCAGCCAACACCCTTTCAAAACAGCCCAATAACCCATCTAAGTCACTTCCATGCTCTCCGTCGTTCGATCACGATCGTGTGGTAAAACTACACCTCATTTGGACTCTCCTAGCTCCTTCTACCTATAAAACACACCCCTACCCAAATCCTGGATCAATTCCCCCTAACCTAGCTAAATTCCCCCTCGCGCACGGGCGTGTCCGATTCAGGCCGGACACGTCCGCCCGCCGCCGCCTCCGCCGCCATGGCCCTCAGTGGGCCCACGGCCGCCCGCCCGGCCCGGTCGCCGCGCCGCCTCCCGCGCCTCCGCGCCTGCCGCCACCCTCCCGTGCCTCCCGCCTGGCCCGGGTCGCCGCCCTCCCCTCCCGCGCCGCCCCTCCCGCGCCTCCGTGATTTATTGTGGTTCCTTTGTTTGTGTTGTTCTTTGGGTAGAGCCGGGAGACGAGTACGTGAACGAGGAACCTGTTGAGAACGCTTACGAGGATCAAGCTTTCGACAACTCTGAGAACATTGCAGGCAAGATGACCATACCCTCGAAATCACTTATATCTTTGCTATGCTAGTTGCTCGCTCTTTAGCTATGCCTATGCTGCGATGCCTACCACTTGCTATATCATGCCACCCATATTGCCATGTCAGCCCCTAACCATCCTTTTCCTAGCAAACCGTTGATTGGCTATGTTACCGCTTTGCTCAGCCCTCTATAGCGTTGCTAGTTGCAGGTGAAGCTGAAGTTTGTTCCTTGTTGGAACATGGAGATGTTGTTCCTTGTTGGAACATGTTTACTTGTTGGGGATATCACAATATATATCTGCTATAATTAATGCATCTATATACTTGGTAAAGGGTGGAAGGCTCGGCCTTATGCCTGGTGTTTTGTTCCACTCTTGCCACCCTAGTTTCCATCATACGGTGTTATGTTCCTTGATTTAGCGTTCCTTACGGTTGGGTGATTTATGGGACCCCCTTGACAGTTCGCTTTGAATAAGACTCGTCCAAAGAAGGCCCAACATTGGTTTTACCATTTGCCACCTAAGCCTTTTTCCCCGGGTTTCGCGAGCCCGAGGGTCATCTTTATTTTAACCCCACCGACCAGGTGCTCCTTGAGTGCTGGCCCGAACCGGCAGACTGCATGGGCCACCATGGGGCAACTCGAGGCTGGTTTTACTCAGAGGCTGACCTATCCGGTGTGCCACGAGAACGAGATATGTGCAGCTCCTATCGGGATTTGTCGGGACAATCGGGTGGCTTTGCTGGTCTTGTTTTATTGCTGTCGAAATGTCTTGTAGTCCGGGATTCGAGATTGATCGGGTCTTCCCAGAGAAGGAATATCCTTCGTTGACCGTGAGAGCTTATAATGGGCTAAGTTGGGACACCCTGCACGTAATATCTTTGGCCGTGCCATGCATTTATGAGGCAGATGGGAATTTGTTAATGTCGGTTGTAGAAAACCCGGTTGACCTCAATTAAAATACACATCAACAAGGTGTGTAACCGTGATGGTCTCTTCTCGTGGAGTCCGGGAAGTGAACACGGTGTTGGAGTTATGTCGGCGTAAGTAGTTCAGGATCACTTCTTGATCGCTACTAGCTTCACGACCGTGCTTTGCTCCTCTTCTCGCTCTCTTTTGCGAATGTAGCCACCATATATGCTAGTAAACTTGCAGCAGCTCCACTTTACAACCCTGTCCTTCCTTTAAGCTTAAATAGTCTTGATCTCGCGGGTGTGAGATTGCTGAGTCCCCGTGACTCACAGATTCTACCAAAACAGTTGCAGGTGCCGACGAGGCCAGTGCAGGTGACGCATCCGAGCTCAAGTGGGAGTTCGACGAGGAACGTGGTCGTTACTATGTGTCTTTTCCTGATGATCAGTAGTGGTGCCCAGTTGGGACGATCGGGGATCTGTGTAGCATTTGGGGTATCTTCTTTTATTTTGGTTCCCTAGTCGGACCTTGAGTGTACTCTGAATGATGGATGTTTATTTATGTATTGTGTGAAGTGGCGACTGTAAGCCAACTATGTATCTTTTCCCTTATGTATTACATGGGTTGTGTGAAGATTACCTCACTTGCGACATTGCTTTCAATGCGGTTATGCCTCTAAGTCGTGCCTCGACACGTGGGAGATATAGCCGCATCGAGGGCGTTACAAGTTGGTAATCAGAGCCTTCCCCGACTTAGGAGCCCCCTACTTGATTGTTTGCTGGCGTTGTTGAGTCTAGAATGGAAAATGTTTTGAGTCTTAGGATTATATATATCGGAGAGTAGGATTCTTTTTACTCCCCAGTCCCTTCGTCGCTCTGTGAGGTCTCCTGACGTAGAGTTTTGACTCTTCTCTCCTCAAATTTCACTAAAAATTTTTAGGATCACGTGGGTATCTTGGGATCGTTCCGATGGTTTTGTGACGAGAACATTGTTCTTGGTGCCTCCTGACATTTAGGGGTTGTGGCAGTGTCCCGGGGAGTTGAGCTCCGAGGTGTTGTCGTCACAATTTTATCGTTGCAGTTCTGGAATACCTGAGTGTTACCGACATCGAAATCTCTTTTGTGCAGTTGTTGGTGAGATAACCCCGATAACCCAGTACTGTGGCGAGTGCGGGAGTATTGCCATGACTTGTATAACGGATGTTTTTCGAAGGTCGAGGTACACGATTTCCGAGGATTTCTTGGTTATGTGTTGACGGATGGATACAGCTGGATCTAGGTATTGTTAGTTTGGGTGATATATTTTGTGTCCCCTGTATCCCCAACACCAGATTGCATAACCAGAAAGTTTCGGAGTTTATAGGTGGAATTCTAGTAGCTTACGTGATATTCTTCCGATGGATGTATGATTTGAGATTGGGGTTCAACGTCTAGTGGTCCGCCCATTCACGGTCGATTCTGATGGTCGCGAGACGCCTTAAAGAATCCTTGGCTATGCTGATTCGGGACGTCTTGTTTGTCATTCGTGACGTCCGCTATACGTGGTGTCCGTGTAGGCCCCACCACGAACACTTTGGGCGTAAATCTCTATCATGTGTTTGTTCCGCTCATTCTAGAAGCCAATCTTTTGTTTTCAGCCAGATATTCGATTTGTTTCTAAGATAGATGTTGTTTCCATATCCTTTATCTAAGTGGCTTCTCACCTTAATGGACGTGTGATGTTTAACTTTGGAATTCATTCGTTCATTCTTGTTCGAATGTTTATTGTGAAGACTATATGTTGCAATTTCTATCCGTTGATTCAACTTGACTTTTTGTCTATCAAGTTCTAACAGATGTCACCCTCTTCAGGATGGCTCCGCCAACTCGTCAGAATCCGGAACGGAATGATGGGAATCAGTCGAACCCTCCACCTCCACCTCCACCTCCGCCTCCAGAGGCCTGGCAAGCTATCATGGCAGCCACCAATGCCAATGCTCAGATGATTTGGCAGCTCTTGCAAGAACGTGCTCGAGGGCAAGGCAATCAAGGAAATCAAGGTCAAGGCAACAATCAGCCGCACTTTGCTACTCTCAGTCAGTTCCTCGCTAATCAGTCGAAGTCTTTCAGTTTCTGTGTCGAGGCCACAGACGCTGACGATTGGTTAGTGGACATCTGCAAGCATTTTGATTGTAGCAATGTCAGACCTGAGGACTTTGTCAAGTTTGCATCGTTTCAACTCAAGGACCAAGCTGCTTTGAGTGGTACCAGCTATACAAAGATTCCAGAGGAGGTCGTGTCATTACAGGATGAGTTCCGCGAGATTTCAGAGCTCACCATATTCCAAAAGTGTTGTTGAGAGCAAGCGTGAGGAGTTCCGCAATCTCAAGCAAGGCAACATGTCTGTCTATCAATACAATATCCAGTTCGAAGCTCGCTTGCGTTTTGCTAAGCAAGACGTGCACGATGAAAAGAGTATGATCTATCAATTCAGAGGTGGTCCGAGAGAAGATCTGCAATTAGCTCTTGTGCTTTTTGAGCCGATAAGTATGATGAATTCTACAACATGGCACTCAAGCAAGAAGCTGCCCAGCTCAAATGTGAGGCTTCTAAGAAGAGAATCGGGGATGCAGTTCAGTCTTCTTCTTCCTCTCAAGTGGCAGCTAAGCAGCGAAGTTCTACCTTCCTCCTCCTCCGTTCCGTCGGCCTTATCAAGAGAAGAACTCAGGTGGCCATGGATCTTCCCACCCACCCAACCCAAGCTATCGTAACAATTCTAATTCTCAAGCTCCAAGGTCAAGTGCTCCTTACCACCGTCCGCTCTCTAAGGTGACTTGCAACAAGTGTCAGCAGATAGGTCACTATGCGAACAAGTGCTTCAACCAAAGGCGCCTTCCGCCTCCTCCTCCTGTGAAATCTTCCAGCAATGCAGTGGTCAAGCATAATCCCAAGTCTTCCAAGGTCAATATGATGAATGCAGCTCAAGCAGAGGATTCTTCTGATGTGATCATGGGTAATCTTCTTGTTAATGATATTCCTGCAAAAGTCTTATTTGATACTGGTGCATCGCATTGTTTCATGTCGAGACCGTTTTTTGCCAAGCATGATTTCACTTCCGAATTCTTGGTTAAACCTCTAGCAATTGTTTCCCGGCAAGCACATGAGTTCTAGCTTGGTGGTTCCAAATGTCGGTATCAAGATGGGCGATTATAGATTTACGCCAAACCAATTGTTCTCGGTGACTCGGATATTGATCTTATTCTCGGAATGGATGGCTTTTTCAGCACAAAGCTCAGCTTGATTGTGCTGCCGTGGAATTCAATTGACTCACTCTTCTAATGATGTGATCATCTATGCCGCTCGTGATGAAACCATTCGGTTGTTTTCTCTCAATGAGAAGGGCGAACTGAATGCTATCTCTCGATTCGATCGTTTGTGAGTACCAAGATGTCTTTCCGAAGAGCTTCGGGTATGCCTCCTCATCGCCGCTTGAGTTCGTTATCGATCTTGAGCCGCATCGAACCCGTTTGCAAGCGTCCATACAAGCTTGGACCTGATGAGCTGAAGGAATTGAAGAAGCAGCTCGATGAACAAGAGCGTCTGGTTTGATCGCACCGAGTTCATCTCCTTGGGGTTGTGGTGTTCTTTTGTCCGAAGAAGGATGGCACGGACCGACTTTCGCGCCGATTACCGTCCATTGAATAAGAAGACAATCAAGAACAAGTATCCACTTCCCAACATCAATGAGCTTTTCGAGCAACTCAAAGGTGCTAAAGTGTTCTCCAAGCTTGACCTTCGTATGGGGTATCATCAGATTCGCATTCGTGAACAAGATATTCCCAAGACAGCATTCGAACAAGCTTTGGTTCTTATGAATATCTTGTCATGTCTTTCGGCCTTGTCAATGCTCCTCCAACATTCTCTCGGATGATGAACTTCATCTTCAACCCCTACACCAATGAATTCGTCTTGGTCTATCTTGATGATATTTTGGTCTTCTCCAAGAATAAGAGGGATCATGCCAAACATTTGCGATTGGTACTAGACAAGCTCAGAGAGTATCAATTCTATGCTAAGTTCTCCAAATGTGAATTTTGGCTTGATGAAGTGCTTTATCTTGGTCATATCATCTCCGCCAAGGGCATCGCTGTTAATCCCGAGAAGGTGTCCGCAATTGTGAATTGGGAACCTCCTCGAAATGTCAAGCAGCTCCATGATTTTCTTGGTCTTGCAAGCTATTGTCAAGATTCGTTGAGAACTTCTCCAAGATTGCAAAGCCTCTTTCCAACCTCCTCCAGAAGCATGTGAAGTATGTCTGGTCTCCTGAGTGTGATGTTGCTTTCAATACCCTCAAAGAGAAACTCGTCACAGCTCCTGTCTTGACTCCTCTTGATGAATCCAAGCCATTTGAAGTTTTCTGTGATGCTTCTCTTCAAGGTCTCGGTGCTGTGCTAATGCAAGAGAAGAGAGTTGTGGCTTATACCTCTCGCCATTGAAGCCCAACGAAAAGAACTACCCCACTCACGATCTTGAGTTGGCGGCGTTGTCCATGCATTGATAACGTGGAGACATCTCTTGTTGGGAAGGAAAGTGGACATTTTCACCGATCACAAGAGTCTCAAGTATATCTTCACCCAACCCAACCTCAACCTCGGCGCAGACTCGATGGGTGAAATGATTCAAGAGTACAACCCAAGTATTGAATATACTCCGGGCAAGGCAAATGTCATTGCAGATGCTTTGAGCAGGAAGGCTTATCGCAATAGCCTAATCCTCAAGCCCTTCCAACGGATCTCTGTGAAGCTTTCCATAAGCTGAATCTTCAAGTTGTTCCTCAAGGTTTTCTTGCCAACCTCATAGTCTCTCCTACTTTGGAAGATCAGATTCGTGAGGCTCAACTTGGATACCATGGTGAAAAAGGTGAAGCGTGGTATCGACAAGGGCATTTCAAGTACAAGTGCTTCCACATTGATGACAAAGATACTCTTTTCTTTGAGGACCGGATTGTGGTTCCTAAGGGTGATCTGAGAAAAGTCATTATGAGCGAGGCTCACAATTTGCTTCTATCCATTCATCCCGGAAGTACGAAGATGTACCATGATCTCAAGCAGTCATATTGGTGGACTCGAATGAAGCGAGAAATTGCTCAATTCGTGAATGAATGTGATGTCTGCAGAAGAGTGAAAGCGTAACACCAAAGACCAGTTGGTCTCCTCCAACCTCTTGCTATTCCGAATGGAAGTTTGATCATATTGAAATGGACTTCGTGACTGGATTTCCAAAGTCCAAGCGTGGAAATGATGCTATCTTCGTTGTCATTGACAAGCTTACTAAAGTGGCTCATTTTCTTCCTATCAAAGAATCCATCACAGCAGCTCAGTTGGCAGAGCTATACACCTCCAGGGTTGTCTCCTTGCACGGCATTCCACATGTGATCTCTTCAGACCGTGGCAGCATCTTTACCTCCAAGTTTTGGGATTCTTTTCAGAAGGCCATGGTGTTGGAAATATGCCCTAGAGGCAATAATAAAAGCATTATTATTATATTTCCTTGTTCATGATAATTGTCTTTTATTCATGCTATAACTGTATTGTCCGGAAATCGTAATACGCGTGTGAATACATAGACTACAATCGTCCTAGTAAGCCTCTAGTTGACTAGCTCGTTGGTCAACAGATAGTCATGGTTTCGACTATGGACATCGGATGTCATTGATAACGGGATCACGTCATTAGGAGAATGACGTGATGGACAAGACCCAATCCTAAGCATAGCACAAGATCGTGTAGTTCGTTTTGCTAGAGCTTTTCCAATGTCAAGTATCTCTTCCTTAGACCATGAGATCGTGCAATTCCGGATACCGTAGGAGTGCTTTGGGTGTATCAAGCGTCACAACGAATCGCGGGTGACTATAAAGGTGCACTACGGTATCTCGAAAGTGACCATTGGGTTGACACGGATCGAGACTGGATTTGTCGCTCCGTATGACGGAGAGGTGTCACCGGGCCCACTCGGTAATGCATCATCATAATGAGCTCAAAGTGACCAAGTGTCCGGTCACGGGATCATGCATTGCGATGCGAGTAAAGTGACTTGCCGGTAACGAGACTAACGAGGTATTGGGATACCGACGATCGAGTCTCGGGCAAGTAACATACCGTCGACACAAAGGGAATAGAATACGGGTTACTTGAACCCTTGACATCGTGGTTCATCCGATGACAACATCGAGGAGCATGTAGGAGCCAACATGGGTATCCAGATCCCGCTGTTGGTTATTGACTTGAGGTAGTCTCGGTCATGTTCGCATGTCTCCCGAACCCGTAGGGTCTACACACTTAAGGTTCGGTGACGCTTAGGGTTAATAGGAAGACAAGTATGTGATTACGAATGTTGTTCGAGTCCGGATGAGATCCCGGACGTCACGAGGAGTTCGGAATGGTCCGGAGGTAAAGATTTATATATGGAAAGTGGTTAAGCGGACTCGGAAGTTTCGGTGGTATACCGTAAAGTACCGGGCCACCGGGAGGGTTCCGAGGTCCACCGGAGGGGCCACCTCTCCGGGGGCCACATGGGCTAAGTGGGAGAGGAACCAGCCCTGTGGGCTGGGTGCGCCCCCACCTGGCCCATGCGCCTAGGGTTTGGGAGGAGGAAACCTAAAGGGGCGCCTGGCTTGGGGGCAAGCCACCCTCCTCCCTCCTCCCTTGGCCGCCCCCCCTAGGGTTTGCCCTAGAGGGCCGGCCCCTTGACCCTCTCCTCCTATAAATAGAGGGGTGGGGGAGGCTGCCAACACAGTTGTGGCGCAGCCTCCCTCCCAACACCTCTCTTTCTCGTGAGCTTGGCGAAGCCTGCCGGAGGACTACCAGTGCCAGCTGCACCACGCCGTCGTGCTGCCATTGGGATTGTCTTCTTCAACCTCTCCTTCTCTCTTGCTGGATCAAGACGGAGGAGACGCCATCGTCCGTCGTGTGTTGAACACGGAGGTGCTGTCCTTCGAGACTTTGGTCATCGGTGATCGGAATCACGTTGGGAACGTCTTCGTCATCACCACTCTCAAGAACGCTTCCGTATTCGATCTACAAGTGGTATGTAGATGCAAACTCTCTCTCGTTACTCGTTGCATGGTAGAACTCATAGATGGATCTTGGTGAAACCGTAGGAAAAATTTTAATTTTCTGCAACGCTCCCCAACAAAGGGTATCGAGCTAGGTCTATCGTAGTTCTCTTTGCACGAGTAGAACACAATTTTGTTGTGGGCGTGGATCTTGTCAACTTACTTGCCGTTACTAGTTGTTTCTTGCTTCCGCGGTATTGTGGGATGAAGCGGCCCGGACCAACCTTACACGCTCTTCGTGAGACCGGTTCCACCGACTAACATGCACTAGTTGCATAAGGTGGCTGGCGGGTGTCTGTCTCTCCTACTTTAGTGGGAGCGGATTCGATGAACAGGGTCCTTATGAAGGGTAAATAGAAGTTGACAAGATCACGTTGTGGTTATTCGTAGGTAAGAAAACGTTCTTGCTAGAACCCAATTGCAGCCACGTAAAAGATGCAACAACAATTAGAGGACGTCTAACTTGTTTTTGCAGCAATTGTCATGTGACGTGATATGGCCAAGTTGTGATGAATGATGATATATTGTGATGTATGAGATCATGTTCTTGTAATAGGAATCACGACTTGCATGTCGATGAGTATGACAACCGGCAGGAGCCATAGGAGTTGTCTTTATTTTGTATGACCTGCGTGTCATTGAAGAACACCATGTAACTTACTTTACTTCATTGCTAAACGCGTTAGCCATAGTAGTAAAGTAGTCGTTGGCGTGACAACTTCATGGAGGCACGATGATGGAGATCATGATGATGGAGATCATGGTGCCATGCGGTGACAAGATGATCATGGAGCCCGAAGATGGAGATTAATGGAGTTTTATGATATTGGCCATATCATGTCACTACTATATAATTGCATGTGATGTTTATTATGCTTATACATCTTGTTTACTTAGAACGACGGTAGTAAATAAGATGATCCCTTAAGAACAATTTCAAGAAGTGTTCTCCCCTAACTATGCACCGTTGCTACAGTTCGTCGCTTCTAAGCACCACGTGATGATCGGGTGTGATGGATTCTTACGTTCACATACAACGGTGTAAGACAGATTTACACACGCAAAACACTTAGGGTTAAACTTGACGAGCCTAGCATGTACAGACATGGCCTCGGAACACGGAGACCGAAAGGTCGAACACGAGTCGTATGGAAGATACGATCAACATGAGAATGTTCACCGACGATGACTAGTCCGTCTCACGTGATGATCGGACACGGCCTAGTCGACTCGGATCGTGTATCACTTAGATGACTAGAGGGATGTCTAATCTGAGTGGGAGTTCATTAATAATTTGATTAGATGAACTTAATTATCATGAACTTAGTCTAAAACTTTTGAATTATATGTCTTGTAGATCAAATGGCCAACGCCATGTCAACTTGAACTTCAACGCGTTCCTAGAAAACCAAGTTGAAAGATGGCGGCAGCAACTATCGGACTGGGTCCGAACCCGAGGATCATCCTCATAGCTGCCAGAAACAATACGTCCTAGAAGGACCGCTAGGTGAAGCTCCGTCGAAGAACCAAGACATTATGAATGCTTGGCAGTCTCGTCGATGATTACTCCCTCGTTCGGTGCGGCATGCTTTACAGCTTAGAACCGGGGCTCCAAAAGCGTTTTGAGCACCACGGAGCATATGAGATGTTCGAGGAGCTGAAACTTGTTTTCCAAGCTCACGCCCGGGTCGAGAGATATGACATCTCCGACAAGTTCTATAGTTGTAAGATGGAGGAAAACAGTTCATCGGTGAACACATTACGAAGATGTGCAGGTTGCACAACCGTATGACCCAGCTGAATATTAACCTCCCCGATGAGGCGGTCATTGACAGAATCCTCTAGTCGCTCCCACCAAGCTACAAGAGCTTTGTGATGAACTACAACATGCAGGGATGGTAAAGACCATTCTGAAGTGTTCTCTATGCTGAAGTCACCGAGGTTGAAATCAAGAAAGAACATCAAGTGTTGATGGTCAATAAGACCACTAAGTTTAAGAAGGGCAAGGGCAAGAAGAACTTCAAGAAGGATGGCAAGGAGATTGCCGCGCCTGCAAGCAAGTTGCGGGAAGAAGTCAAAGAATGGACCCAAGCCCGAGACTGAGTGCTTTTATTGCAAGGGAAGGGTCACCGAAGCGGAACTGCCCCAAATACTTAGCGGATAAGAAGGCCGGCAACACCAAAGGTATATTTGATATACATGTAATTGATGTGTACCTTACCAAGAATCGTAGTAACTCCCGGGTATTTGATACCGGTGCCGTTGCTCATATTTGTAACTCACAGCAGGAGCTGCGGAATAAGCGGAGATGGCGAAGGGCGAGGTGACGATCTGCGTCGGGAATGGTTCCAGAGTCGATGTGATCGCGATCGACACGCTACCTCTTCATTTACCCACGGGATTAGTTATGAACCTTAATAATTGTTATTTTGTGCCAAGTTTGAGCATGAATATTGTATCTGGATCTCGTTTAATGCGAGATGGCTACTCATTTAAATCCGAGAATAATGGTTGTTCTATTTATATGAGAGATATGTTTTATGGTCATGCTCCGATGGTCAATGGTTTATTCTTAATGAATCTCGGCGTAGTATTACACATGTTCATAGCGTGAATACCAAAAGATGTAAAGTTGATAACGATAGTCCCACATACTTGTGGCACTTGCCGCCTTGGTCACATTGGTGTCAAGCGCATGAAGAAGCTCCATCTTGATGGACTTTTGGAGTCTCTTGATTATGAATCATTTGACACATGCGAACCATGCCTCATGGGCAAAATGACCAAGACTCCATTCTCGGAACAATGGGCGAGCAACCAACTTATTGGAAATCATACATACCGATGTATGCGGTCCAATGGCGTTGAGGCTCGTGGAGGATATCGTTATGTTCTCACTCTCACAGATGACTTGAGTAGATATGGGTATGTCTACTTGATGAAACACAAGTCCGAGACCTTTGAAAAGTTCAAGGAATTTCAGAATGAAGTAGAGAATCAACGTGACCGAAAGATAAAATTCTTACGATCGGATCGTGGAGGAGAATATTTAAGTCACGAATTTGGTACACACTTAAGAAAATGTGGAATCGTTTCACAACTAACGCCGCTGGAACACCTCGGTAAATGGTGTGTCCGAGCGTCGTCGCACTCTATTGGATATGGTGCGGTCTATGATGTCTCTTACTGATTTACCGCTATCATTTTGGGGATACGCTCTAGAGACAGCTACATTCACTTTAAATAGGGCACCGTCTAAGTCCGTTGAGGCGACACCGTATGAATTATGGTTTGGGAAGAAACCTAAGCTGTCGTTTCTAAAAGTTTGGGGATGCGATGCTTATGTCAAGAAACTTCAACCTGAAAAGCTCGAACCCAAGTCGGAAAATGCGTCTTCATAGGATACCCTAAGGAAACCGTAGGGTATACCTTCTACTTAAGATCCGAGGGCAAGATCTTTGTTGCCAAGAACGGAATCTTTACGGAAAAAGAGTTTCTCTCGAAAGAAGTAAGTGGGAGGAAAGTAGAACTTCGATGAAGTACTACCTCTTGAACAGGATAGTAGTGCAGCTCAGAAAATGTTCTGTGATGCCTACACCAACCAAGAGGAAATTCATGATGATGATCAAGGTACTTGGATCAAGTCACTCTTGAACCCAGAGGTCCACTAGGACACGTTCCGCACTGCAGTGGTGCGGCAACCCTGTCTTGGAAATCATGTTGTTAGACAACAATGAACCTTGAACTATGAAGAAGCGATGGCGGGCCCAGATTCCAACAAATGGCTAGAAGCCATGAAGTCCGAGATAGAATCCATGTATGAAAACAAAGTGTGGACTTTGGTGACTTGCCCGATGATCGGCGACGATAGAAAACAAATGGATCTTTAAGAAGAAGACGGACGCGGATGGTAATGTCACCATCTATAAAGCTCGACTTGTCGCTAAGGGTTATCGGCAAGTTCAAGGGATTGACTACGATGAGACTTTCTCTCCGTGGCGAAGCTTAAGTCCGTCCGAATCATGTTAGCAATTGCCGCATACTATGATTATGAGATATGGCGATGGACGTCAAAACAGCGTTCCTTAACGGCTATCTTAAGGAAGAGCTGTATATGATACAGCCAGAGGTTTTGTCGATCCTAAGAACGCTAACAAAGTATGCAAGCTCCAGCGGTCCATTTATGGGCTGGTGCAAGCATCTCGAGTTGGAACATTCGCTTTGATGAGATGATCAAAGCGTTTGGGTTATGCAGACTTATGGAGAAGCCTGCGTTTACAAGAAAGTGAGTGGGAGCTCAGTAGCATTTCTCATATTATATGTAGATGACATACTACGATGGGAAATGATATAGAATTCTTGGACAACATTAAGGCCTACTTGAATAAGTGTTTTTCAATGAAGGACCTTGGAGAAGCTGCTTATATATTAGGCATCAAGATCTATAGAGATAGATCGAGACGCCTCATAGGTCTTTCACAAAGCACATACCTTGATAAGATTTTGAAGAAGTTCAAAATGGATCAGTCAAGAAGGGTTCTTGCCTGTTTTGCAAGGTGTGAGATTGAGCTCAGCTCAATGCCCGACCACGGCAAAAGATAAAGAAGAGATGAGTGTCATCCCTATGCCTCAGCCATAGGATCTATTATGTATGCCATGCTGTGTACCAGACCTGATGTAAACCTTGCCGTAAGTTTGGTAGGAAGGTACCAAAGTAATCCCGCAAGGAACACCGGACAGCGGTCAAGAATATCCTGAAGTACACGAAAAGGACAAAGGACATGTTTCTCGTTTATGGAGGTGACGAAGAGCTCGTCAGAACAGGTTACGTCGGCGCTTAGCTTCGACACAGATCTGATGACTCTAAGTCACAAACCGGATACGTGTATATGTTGAATGGTGGAGCGATGGCTGGTGCAGCTGCAAGCGAAGCGTCGTGGCGGGATCTACATGTGAAGCGGAGTACATGGCAGCCTCGGAGGCAGCGCATGAAGCAATTTGGGTGAAGGAGTTCATCACCGACCTAGGAGTCATACCCAATGCGTCGGGGCCGATCAAACTCTTCTGTGACAACACCGGAGCTATTGCCCTTGCCAAGGAGCCCAGGTTTCACAAGAAGACCAGCACATCAAGCGTCGCTTCAACTCCATCCGTGAAAATGTTCGAATGGAGACATAGAAATTTGTAAAGTGCATACGGATCTGAATGTCGCAGATCCGTTGACTAAACCTCTTCCATGGGCAAAACATGATCAACACCGTAACTCTATGGGTGTTCGATTCATCACAATGTAAACTAGATTATTGACTCTAGTGCAAGTGGGAGACTGTTGGAAATATGCCCTAGAGGCAATAATAAAAGCATTATTATTATATTTCCTTGTTCATGATAATTGTCTTTTATTCATGCTATAAGCTGTATTATCCGGAAATCGTAATACACGTGTGAATACATAGACTACAATCGTCCTAGTAAGCCTCTAGTTGACTAGCTCGTTGGTCAACAGATAGTCATGGTTTCGACTATGGACATCGGATGTCATTGACAACGGGATCACGTCATTAGGAGAATGGCGTGATGGACAAGACAATCCTAAGCATAGCACAAGATCGTGTAGTTCGTTTTGCTAGAGCTTTTCCAATGTCAAGTATCTCTTCCTTAGACCATGAGATCGTGCAATTCCGGATACCGTAGGAGTGCTTTGGGTGTATCAAGCGTCACAACGTGGCGGGTGACTATAAAGGTGCACTACAGGTATCTCCGAAAGTGACCATTGGGTTGACACGGATCGAGGCTGGATTTGTCGCTCCGTGTATGACGGAGAGGTATCACTGGGCCCACTCGGTAATGCATCATCATAATGAGCTCAAAGTGACCAAGTGTCCGTCACGGGATCATGCATTGCGGTGCGAGTAAAGTGACTTGCCGTAACGAGACTAACGAGGTATTGGGATACCGACGATCGAGTCTCGGGCAAGTAACATACCGTCGACAAAGGGAATAGAATACGGGTTGCTTGAACCCTTGACATTGTGGTTCATCCGATGACAACATCGAGGAGCATGTGGGAGCCAACATGGGTATCCAGATCCCGCTGTTGGTTATTGACTTGAGGTAGTCTCGGTCATGTTCATGTCTCCCGAACCCGTAGGGTCTACACATAAGGTTCGGTGGCGCTAGGGTTAATAGGAAGACAAGTATGTGATTACCGAATGTTGTTGGAGTCCGGATGAGATCCGGACGTCACGAGGAGTTCGGAATGGTCGGAGGTAAAGATTTATATATGGAAAGTGGTTAAGCGGACTCGGGAAGTTTGGTGGTATACCGGTAAAATACCGGCCACCGGAGGGTTCCGGAGGTCCACCGGAGGGGCCACCTCTCCGGGGGCCACATGGGCTAAGTGGGAGGGAACCAGCCCTGGTGGGCTGGGTGCGCCTCCACCTGAGCCCATGCGCCTAGGGTTTGGGGAGGAGGAAACCTAAAGGGGCGCCTCTGGCTTGGGGGCAAGCCACCTCCTCCCTCCTCCTTGGCCGCCGCCCCTAGGGTTTGCCCTAGAGGGCCGGCCCCCTGACCCTCTCCTCCTATAAATAGAGGGGTGGGGGAGGGCTGCCAACACAGTTGTGGCGCAGCCCTCCCTCCCAACACCTCTCTTTCTCTCTGTGAGCTTGGCGAAGCCCTGCCGGAGGACTACCAGTACCAGCTGCACCACGCCGTCGTGCTGCCATTGGGATTGTCTTCTTCAACCTCTCCTTCTCTCTTGCTGGATCAAGGCGGAGGAGACGCCATCGTCCCGTCGTGTGTTGAACACGGAGGTGCTGTCCTTCGAGACTTTGGTCATCGGTGATTGGAATCACGTTGGGAGCGTCTTCGTCATCACCACTCTCAAGAACGCTTCCGTATTCGATCTACAAGTGGTATGTAGATGCAAACTCTCTCTCGTTACTCGTTGCATGGTAGAACTCATAGATGGATCTTGGTGAAACCGTAGGAAAAATTTTAATTTTCTGCAACGTTCCCCAACACATGGGCACCAACATTCGTTTCAGCACAGCTTTCCATCCTCAAACAAGTGGCCAAGTCGAGCGAGTAAATCAAATCCTTGAAGATATGCTCAGGGCTTGTGTCCTTTGCTTCGGTATGAAGTGGGAAGATTGTCTTCCATATGCCGAGTTCTCCTACAATAACAACTTCCAAGCGAGTTCGGGCAAGGCCCCATTCGAAATTCTCTATGGCAGAAAGTGCCGTACTCCTCTCAATTGGTGCAGAGACAGTGAACGCCAACTTCTTGGCAATGACTTGATCACGAAGCGGAAGAAATGTGCCAAGTCATTCGTGAGAATCTCAAAGCAGCATAATCGCGCGGAAGAGCTATTATGATGATAAGCACCGTGATGTGGCTTTTGAAATCGGAGACCATGTCTACCTCGCGTCTCTCAATGAAAGGCACTCGTCGCCCGGTATCAAAGGGAAGCTTGCCCCTATATACGTGGGTCCTTTCAAGATCATTGGCAAAAGAGGCGATCTAGCCTATCAACGAGCTTCCATCCAACCCATAAACGTGCGATGTGTTTCACGTGTCACAGCTTCAAGTGCTTCAAGACTCTGAACGCACTATCAACTTCAAGAGATTGACCTTCAAGAAGATCTCTCTTACCATGAGCACCCCATTGCTATTCTTGAAGAAACCGAGCGCAAGACTGCGCAACAAGTCAATCAAATTCCTGAAAGTGAAGTGGTCACACCATTCCGACCGAGAAGCTACACGGGGCGCGAGGATCACCTCCGTTCGAATATCCGGAGTTCTTTCAGTCCTAGATCTCGGGACAAGATCCTCTTGTAGTGGTGGAGTGTTGTAACACCCCGGAAGTAACTTTCCATATTTGTAACTCCAACTCTTGCCATTTTCGGCATTGTGATATGATATTCCCTCCATGGTTGGGTTTTTCTTCATTTTGCATTTTGTCCATGTCATGCATTTTATATCATGTCATCATGTGCATCGCATTTGCATACGTGTTCGTCTCATGATTCCGAGCATTTTTCCCGTTGTCCGTTTTGCAATCCGGCACTCCTATCTCCCCCGGCGGCCCCTTTTACGTTTTTCCGTGTGTGGGTACTAAACCTTCTCGAAATGGACCGAGGTTTGTCTAGTGGCCTTGGTATACCACCCGTAGACCACCGGTCAAGTTTCGGGTCATTTGGAGCTCGTTTGGTACTCCAACGGTTAACCGCACTCTCGCAAAGGCCTCTTTTAAGTTGCAGCCAACACCCTTTCAAAACAGCCCAATAACCCATCTAAGTCACTTCCATGCTCTCCGTCGTTCGATCACGATCGTGTGGGCGAAAACTACACCTCATTTGGACTCTCCTAGCTCCTTCTACCTATAAAAACACACCCCAACCCGAAATCCCGGATCAATTCCCCCCTAACCTAGCTAAATTCCCCCTCCTCGCCGGACGTGTCCGATTCAGGCCGACACATCGCCCGCCGCCCGCCTCCGCCGCCCATGTCCTGCGGGCCCACGGCCCGCCCGCCTGGCCCGGGTCGCCGCCCGCCCTCCAGCGCCTCCGCGCCGCCGCCGCCTGCCCCGCCCGCCGCCGCGCGCGCCTCGCGCCCACCGCCGCCGCCCACCGCCAGCTACGCTGCCGCCGCCCGCGCCGCCGCCGCCACCGCCGCCTCCTCCTCGCCCGCCGCCGGCAGTGCCGCCAAGCAACCTCGCCCCGCCGGCTGCCCGCCGCCGCCCGCCCTCCTCCTCCTGCCCGGCCCCTGCCCGGCCGTCTCCTCTCCGGCGAGGAACCGCCGCCGCCGCCGCTCCCGATCCGGATCGGCCGGATCCCGATCGGATCTCGGAGCCGTTGACTTCCTCCCCTCTCCTTTTTCTTCTAAGTATTTCATCCTATGATATTTTGTGTCATTTTCAACGTAGCGTAACTTTGCATCTGTAGATCCACTTTGCGTGTATAATATATCAAAATGTTCGCCTCGAAGAGTAGATCATTTCATCTCATTGCATCATTTTCATTTGAGCTCATCTTGATGCCCGAAATGCTATTAGAAGAGGGCTATGTGATGTTAGTTTCTGTTTCTTAACAGAACTTGCACTTTTGTTATTTTTGCCATGATTGATGTGTGCACCCTATGAATTGGAGTCCTACATGTGTTTTGTAATATGCCATGCCATATTTCCAGGGGTGTATGCCATGTATTTTTGTGATCTATGTGGTGACTAGAACAAGCATGCAAAGTAGGTGTCCTGATGTTGCTGTTTTCAGCTCTGTTTTGCTGATATTTTGATGCCATGTTAACTTGATGCTGCCGAGAGATCTATGCATATTTTGAGATACTTCAGTAATGATGTTTTGTTAAACATGTCTTGCTCTATCCATCCATGCCTTTGTTTTCAATTATGGAGTGCCATAGCTTGAGTCAATCGAGCTCTACTTTTGCTATCAAATGTTTCCTGGCAGATTGTTTACATGTTATTCAATTTATCCTAGGTTGTTGTGGTTGATCCATGTATGCTATGTTATTGTTCTTGCCATGTATGTCTTCTATGCCATGTCTTCTTGATGTATGTATGATTAGTTTATCATGAAAGGCTCTGTAGTGAATGCATCGAGCTCTCAAACATGCCTACTTGTTATCAGTTTTTGACATGTCATGTTGCTGAATCTGTTAACGAAACTTTCAATATTGACATGGGTGTTACTATATTTTCTGATCCTTTTTGGCTTATGGTCAGTAAGGGACTTTTGTTCTATGCTTTGAGTAGATTCATGCCATGCCATGTTTTGATATTTTAAGTTCCTGTAGCATGTAGTTTTGTTGCTCTGAACATTGCAACCTGATGCTGTTTTTGCCATGTCCAGCCTGATATTTTGTGCACCTTTGCCATGCTTGTTTGAACCTGTTATGATGTGAACTAGCCGTAGCTCAGTGCTCATGTTTTTCAAGCATCTTGTGTAGATCACTGCCATGTGCTTTTTGATACGTTTGGGTGCAGTAGCTTAATTAATTGTTGCTTGCTAAGTAGCATCATGCTGTTAATGGCAGATTTGTGCCATTCTTGTTTTGCTTGTCATATGCAAACCGTGCATCCGATTCGGTGATCTTTATATCGATTTCAACGAAATCATCTCATCTTTCCAGTGGCATACTTGGTTTGCCAAGTTGATGCCTGGTTCATCATTTTCCTTCCGGCCTTTATACGCATTGCATATCACATCCCGCATATCATGCCATGTTTTGCATCATGTTGATTGTGCATTGCACCGTGATTTATTGTGGTTCCTTTGTTTGTGTTGTTGCTTTGGGTAGAGCCGGATACGAGTGCGTGAGCGAGGAACCTGTTGAGAACGCTTACGAGGATCAAGCTTTCGACAACTCGAGAACATTGCGAGCAAGATGACCATACCCTCGAAATCACTTCTATCTTTGCTATGCTAGTTGCTCGCTCTTTTGCTATGCCTATGCTGCGATGCCTACCACTTGCTATATCATGCCACCCATATTGCCATGTCAGCCCTAACCATCCTTTTCCTAGCAAACCGTTGATTGGCTATGTTACCGCTTTGCTCAGCCCTCTTATAGCGTTGCTAGTTGCGGTGAAGCTGAAGTTTGTTCCTTGTTGGAACATGGAGATGTTGTTCCTTGTTGGAACATGTTTACTTGTTGGGGATATCACAATATATATCTGCTATAATTAATGCATCTATATACTTGGTAAAGGGTGGAAGGCTCGGCCTTATGCCAGTGTTTTGTTCCACTCTTGCCACCCTAGTTTCCGTCATACGGTGTTATGTTCCTTGATTCGCGTTCCTTACGGTTGGGTGATTTATGGGACCCCTTGACAGTTCGCTTTGAATAAGACTCGTCCAGCAAGGCTCAACATTGGTTTTACCATTTGCCACCTAAGCCTTTTTCCCCGGGTTTCGCGAGCCCGAGGGTCATCTTTATTTAACCCCGGACCAGTGCTCCTTCGAGTGCTGGCCCAACCGAGCAGATCAAT
This sequence comes from Aegilops longissima, assembly GCA_021605205.1. Taxonomy (NCBI): domain Eukaryota; kingdom Viridiplantae; phylum Streptophyta; class Magnoliopsida; order Poales; family Poaceae; genus Aegilops; species Aegilops longissima. The sequence goes on along the minus strand of JAHIAM010006334.1, from coordinate 7,418 downwards.
GGGCCACCACGGAGCAACTCGAGGGCTGGTTTTACTCGTAGGCTGACCTATCCGGTGTGCCCGAGAACGAGATATGTGCAGCTCCTATCGGGATTTGTCGGCACGATCGGGTGGCTTTGCTGGTCTTGTTTTATTGCTGTCGAAATGTCTTGTAGTCCGGGATTCCGAGATTGATCGGGTCTTCCGGTAGAAGGAATATCCTTCGTTGACCGTGAGAGCTTATAATGGGCTAAGTTGGGACACCCTGCAGGTAATATCTTTCAAAGCCGTGCCGCGGTTATGAGGCAGATGGGAATTTGTTAATGTCGGTTATAGATAACCGAAGTTGACCTCAATTAAAATACACATCAACGCGTGTGTAACCGTGATGGTCTCTTCTCGTGGAGTCCGGAAGTGAACACGATGTTGGAGTTATGTCTCACGTAAGTAGTTCAGGATCACTTCTTGATCGCTACTAGCTTCACGACCGTGCTTTGCTCCTCTTCTCGCTCTCTTTTGCGAATGTAGCCACCATATATGCTAGTCGCTTGCAGCAGCTCCACTTTACAACCCTGTCCTTCCTTTAAGCTTAAATAGTCTTGATCTCGCGGGTGTGAGATTGCTGAGTCCCCGTGACTCACAGATTCTACCAAAACAGTTGCAGGTGCTGATGAGGCCAGTGCAGGTGACGCATCCGAGCTCAAGTGGGAGTTCGACGAGGAACGTGGTCGTTACTATGTGTCTTTTCCTAATGATCAGTAGTGGTGCCCAGTTGGGACGATCGGGGATCTGTGTAGCATTTGGGGTATCTTCTTTTATTTTGGTTCCGTAGTCGGACCTTGAGTGTACTCTGAATGATGGATGTTTATTTATGTACTGTGTGAAGTGGAGACTGTAAGCCAACTATGTATCTTTTCCCTTATGTATTACATGGGTTGTGTGAAGATTACCTCACTTGCGACATTGCTTTCAATGCGGTTATGCCTCTAAGTCGTGCCTCGACACGTGGGAGATATAGCCGCATCGAGGGTGTTACAGTATTCCTCCTCAATGCCATCTAATAGGCTATCTAATTTACAATCTTGCTGAGAATACTTGGCGGCCAATTCTACTTGGCCATACACTAAGCTTACAGGGATCTCCTTCCCATCAGGCCCCACAGGTCCGACCTCGGCCATGTGGTTTGGGTCAGCCTTCGTGTACCGCATCTTCACCATGGCCCAGGCCTCCCTGGCGCCCTGACGGCAGGCCGATATCTTCCATAGTCGGAAGCGCTGCCGTGCTCCTTGAAGCCACTCCGCCAGCTCTCCAATGCCTTCGGGCAGGGAGATAGATGGCCACAAGGCCTGGCCGACGCCTTTCATCACCTGCCGAACTTCGTTAGTGCAGGTAGCCGACGATTCGGGAAGAAGATCACCCGAGAACTGGGCAATTCCTCTTCAGGACGACCTGTGAGCAAACCTACATACATGTTTATGTTAGTCGCCTTCCTCGCCAAACTCTTTCAAAGTTCGTTCAAGCACTTACTGAAAATGCAGCGATGAAGCCGTCGATTCTCCTTCTGGTCGGACAAGCTGAGCACGAACATCCTTTAGCTCCTCACCCAGCTGGGTGTTGGCATCTTGGAGGTTATTTTTCTCCTGCCGCACCCTCATAAGCACGCTCTCGCCGGCCTTTAGCTGACGTAAGAGCTGTTGCTTGTCCGGTTCCAGTCCGGCGCCATCTGCAATATTTTTGTCAGATTTACACACCCGCCGCACTTCATAAACTATTTATCTTTTGAAACATATGTTACCAGAGGGGGTCTCTATGGCTCCCCCCGTTGCGGCTAGTGCGGCCTCAAGTTGGGCCTTGCATTCTTTAAGCTCATGGGACAGTCGGGTATTCTTTCCTGTAATATCCTGCATAACAAATGATCCTTAAATCAGTTATTCTAACTATTTTAAGTCTCGGGGGCTACTAGCATATATAAGCTCACAAAATTTTTCGACCCGTATGTCCTTTACATCTTTTCTCGGCTCTGGCTAGACCATCTTGAGAGGCACAGAGGTGTGCATCTCCCGAATCGAAGGCATTCGAGGCCTCTTGGGAGAAACACGCGTCACGAAGAACTGTCCGGCGGCGCCTATGATTCATGGCACTCTCCACCTCGGAGTTGGTGGCGGACAATTTGTCGGCATCCTCTGTCGGAGGAGCATCCGACGCACGTCTCGTGCTTGCCTCAGCCTCCGGACCCGGCTTTGAAGCCTGGCCGGTGAAGGTTCGATTGGCAACCCCTCCGGACTTAGTCCGCGTGGCGCTCTTTTCCTGAAAAGAGCACCAGCGTTAATCGCCTTCGAGAATCAATCACGAGAGTATGGAACCGCCATACCGTTGTGGCGGAGTTCGATCGGACCGCACTTCTTTTTAGCCTGCGGGGTCGCACTGCCTTTGTTGGTTGGCCACCGCGGGCTCGGCTTCCTGCCTCGAAGGTACCCCTGCGAAACATCATTGGTATCGGTGATCAAAAATATGCATGGGTGGGTCATTATCAGGATTTTGGGACCTCGGTCTCGATTACGTGAGGTGGAAGTATTCCGGGTGTCGGCCGTAATGGCAGCAAAGCATTATCGATGCTAAGTTGGTAGAACACCCGTCGATCAACTCCACCTTTATATCCGGATCCTCTTGGAGGTCGGATCAAGGACCGTTCGGATCCTCGGGTTGTGGGGCGGGCTGTGTATCTTCTCCATAGTCCGGCGCAGTTCTCGCAGAAACCATGAAATGAGATATTTAACCACGGAACATGGATCGGACAGGTCACAAAGATGTTTGCTTACCCAGCTTTGAGGATTATTGAAGAAAACTCCTTGATGGATTGGCGGAGAAATCCTCCTCCTCCCTTTATACATGGCGACAAGATCTTCACCGGTTCGGTGACCGATCCCGCCCTTTGCGGCCATGGCGGTGGCATCGTCCTCCCGTTGAAATCCCACATGGGTGGCCCCTATATTAGGCGGCTACACCCCTCATATCTGATTGCCATGACTCAATCATGGTCAATCCGGCATGAGCGATAACCTTATTCGGCTCATCAAATAGAGGACATCCGGTCATCTTCCCTCCGGGGCTTCAAGGGCGCCAGCTTAGGCGCTTCTTGAGAGAGCATTGCTGAACTCGGGAAGGCCGATCCAACAGATCCGCAGCGGGGCGTCCTCCATATAAAACCATTCGAAGGCCAGTCTTGGACGCCTTTTTGGGGTTCGGATAGGTATCCGGTCCCGGCGATGCGCCATAGCTCGCTCCGCCCACTTGATATATTGACCCCTCATGAGAACGGGGTACTAGGCAGAATAATCTCTTCCACAGCCCGAAATGAGCCTCGGCCCCAAGAACAGCTCATGAGAGGGCCACGAAGCCAGCAATGTGCAAAATGGAGGCAGGCGTAAGGTGGTTCAAGCTGGGCGTAGAATTCCAAGAGCCCCGGAGAAACGGATGGATTGGAAATCCGAGTCCTCTTACTAGGTAAGAGATGAAGCATACCCACTCTCCTTTAGAGGATGGGGACACTCTCCGCTTGCTTTCCGCCCTTGTAGGTGGCGAGTCCGCTCGAACCGGAACCATGAAGGCCGGGAAGAAATCCCTTGGTTTGGAGTATAACTAGCTCGCTATCACGGGATGAGCATCTCTCCCAGTTTCGGCTGAGGGCTGGGAGTGCGAGAGGAGGAGCCGTCGACCGTCCATGATGGAATGGGCTTTGGTCAGGCGCTCCATGGCTTCATAAAGGAGGGATGATGTGACTCAGATCTAGATCCTCGCCCCTTTTATAGGCAGCTCATTTGCGTAGCTAGGGGGGTAATTGTAAAAATACACTGGCCTTTCACATTCATTCAAACACGTGGAAGATGGCCATTATTGGGCGTAGAAGCCAAGGGCGCAGCATTTATCGAAGCGGACACTATTAAACAAGTATATGGAATTTGGAGAAGAACCCGCCTCGCAATGCGAAGACAATCAATGCGCCGGACTCATCGTCATTGAAGCCTGGTTGGGGCTCTTGAGGAGTCCCGGATTAGGGGTGTCGGATAGCGAACTATCACCGTTGGCGGACTCTGTACTATGAAGATACAAGATTGAAGACTTACGTCCCATGTTCGGATGGGACTTTCCTTGGCGTGGAAGGCAAGCTTGGAGATCGGATATGTAGATCTCCTGCCATTGTAACCGACTACTGTGTAACCCTAACCTATCCGGTGTCTATATAAACCGGAGGGTTTTAGTCCGTGGGGCGAACAACAATCATACCATAGGCTAGCTTCTAGGGTTTAGCCTCTACGATCTCGTGGTAGATCTACTCTTGTACTACCCATATCATCAATATTAATCAAGCAGGAGTAGGGTATTACCTCCATCGAGAGGGCCCGAACCTGGGTAAAAACATCGTGTCCCTTGTCTCCTGTTACCATCCGCCTAGATGCACAGTTCGGGACCCCCTACCCGAGATCCACCGGTTTTGACACCGACAGATCCCTTCTGCCAAACAGCGCTAGCAAGCTTGCTCACTATGGCACCACCGCACTCTGCCTGCTCCCCCTCTATCACTTGCGGCTTCACATCGAAGGTCTTGAGCCACAAGCCGAAGTGCGGAGGAGTTCGAAGGAAGGCTTCGCACGTGCCGATAAACGCCGAGATAAGAAGAATAGAGTCTGGGGCCAGATCATGGAAATCTAGCACATAATAGAACATGAGCCCTCGGACGAAGGGATTAAGTGCAAACCCTAACCCATGGAGGAAGTGGGACACGAACATGACCCTCTCGCCGGATATGGGGGTGGGAATAACCTGCCCCTCGGCAGGAAGCTGACGAAGGATTTCTGTGGTCAGATACCTCGCAGCCCGAAGCTTTGCAATATCTCCCTCCGTGACACAACAAGCCACCCATCAGCCTTGACGGCTGGATCCGGACATGATTGGAGCTTGTGGCGATTGAAACCTGGGTGTTGGAACTCGGGGTAGCAGGGGTTGAGGAAGAAGCAAGCGTGAAAGAAAAAGATGGGTTTGTACCCCTATATAAAGGCCGCGAATATCGAACGTCTCCTCCTGGGCCTCAAAACTTGCCTATTCCCAAGGAGTTGTACCCAAGCAATGGTTGGGTTACCCATGTCTGGGTTGATAAGAGTCCCTTAAAGAGGGAGACACAATCTCCGCTTGGATAAGACATGCCAATAAAACCATGTCTCGAGACGTGGGATGACGACGGGCTAGCTAACGGTTCGAAAATAATGGCCGAGCTGGCGTGATGTCATATTACCAAAAAGTTGTTAGCGGATTGGACTCGTGAAATATTATATCCTTTGCAGTTGTGTATACAAGTCCGGATACAATCATTACATCTGAAGACTATCTTGGAGTTCGAAAAGGAGAACCCGCCTTGCAATGCCGAAGACAATCTCCACGCCGGACTCCTTATCATTGAAGCCAGGATCAGGGGCTACTGAGGGAGTCCTGGACTAAGGGGTCCTCGAGCGTCCGACCTTTTATCCATGGGCCGGACTGGTGGGCTGTGAAGACATGAAGGCCGAAGACCATACCCATGTCCGGATAGGACTCTCTCTGGCGTGGAAGGCAAGCTTGTCGACCAATTATGAAGATTCCTTCTTATGTAACCGACTCTGTGTAACCTTAGATTCCCCTGGTGTCTATATAAACCGAAGGGTGTAGTCCGGAAAGGATATACTCATTACCATAGTCATACAGGCTAGGCTTCTAGGGTTTATCCATTACGATCTCGTGGTAGATCAACTCTTGTAATACTCATATTCATCAAGATCAATCAAGCAGGAAGTAGAGTATTACCTCCATAGAGAGGGCGAACACAGGAAAACATCGTGTCCCCGTCTCCTGTAACCATCGACCTTAGGCGCACAGTTGGGACCCCTACCGAGATCGTGGTTTGACACCGATTGCGAGGTCGGGCCCTGCCGACGTAGAACATAAAGTGAATGGACAGAAATTGCAAAATCTCAAATAAATAGTACAAGACATATTGTTCTCCAAGCACAAAGCATGAAGTTTAAATGCCTCCACGAGGCATGGTGCATATTGCGAAGCTAAGCAGGAAAGAGCCACCAGCAAGTCATCTAAGTCATCCCGGACGCTCGCCAGTTTGGGTTCCGCAGACCCTTGAGGTTCGAACACTAGGGTGCGCACGAAGATCTCTCCCTACCATCTCACGTCTCAAAGTCTACGCAAAGATCTAGGCAAGAAAGATGAACACACGAGAGGGCGTGAGATTTATCTTGGTTCGAGCCACCATTGTGGTGTAATACCCTACTCCAGTGTGTGGTGTGGTGGATTGCCTCAGGGGCTGATGATGAACAGTACAAAGGGAGAACAGCCTCGCGAGGGGCTGTTCTTGAGCCGGTGCGATGAACTGCTTGGGTGAGTTCAGTCGCTTCTCTCTCTCTCTTTCTCTGGTCGATCTCCCGCCCTCTCTACCTTGTGGTGGCTAGTCCTATTTATAGAGCGAGGCCCTGGGCCTCTCCCCATATTATAAGCGGGAAGGTCGCCAACAATTGGCCATTTTGAAGGGGAACATCTGGTACACTTATCCTGACTAAAGTTGGTCTTCGGCTGCCAAAGGATCTTACGGTGACGCCGCCCTGGGCTCCACGATGACCTTCATCCTGCCGTTCTACTGGTCTTGATCTTGTTGCACCAAAACGGTAACCTTTGCCCAATGCCTTGGCCTGTGCTTGCCCCCTTAGCACCAAAAGGGAAACAAGGTAACTGCGCAGGCCGACGCCTACCTGGCACCCGCCTGGCCTCCGATCGTCATGGCTTGCGTCACGGGCCCCTCGGGAGGTGCCCTGCCTTGATCTCTCCGCCTCCTCGTGAGCCCGCTGAGAGGCTGCTCTGAAGCTCCACATTGTCCGCCCGGTGATTGGCCCCTCGCGAGGTCTTGAGCTTGAGTGATGAAGTGGGCTGCATTGGGCCCCCACGTGAGCCACGTCGCGGGCATGAGCGAGCAAGTCTGGGGACCCCCGTTCCCAAAACGCCGATAGTAGCCCCCAGGCCCAAGGCGCGCCTGGACTTGGCTTAGCAGAGAAGCAAAGGGGTAAGTGCGAAGCTCCGCGGGCCCCAACAGCCTGCGGCCTTGGGCGCTTCGTGGCGGTTGATTGGACGTGGGCGTCTCTGCTTCCCCATGATGCGTCGGCAACCGCACGGCTTGACAAGTCCCTGCATGCAAAGACGGGTCATGATTACCTGCGATCGTGGAGGCCGACGGTTGGCCTCCTCCAGCTATAAGTGTGGAACGGCGCCAGCCACTCTAGTTCGTCTCCCTCTGCTGCTCCTCCTCTTCTTTGCTCCGACTGCTCGCTATCTCCATGGCTCCGCCGATGAAGTTCTCGTCCGCGGAGAAGGAAAAAGGCTCGTCGGGAAGGGCTGACTCTCCTCCG